>UXGD01001623.1:0-32760 GCA_900474315.1 Torymus auratus
TCTCTCTCTCCTCTCTCTCTCTCTCTCTCTCTCTCTCTCTCTCTCTCTCTCTCTCTCTGTCACTCTCTCTTATCCTCCCTCGTGCACCGACAACTGATTGGCTGCGTTGTAGAGGGCACGACTCTGATTTTCAATGAACCAACGTGGTACACACTGCGCGGCCGGCTCACACAGCCCCGGACAAATTTAAACTATGATTATAGTCGCGCGGGTGCTCGCACACGCCCTAAGTATGGGTCTCGCGTCGCACAGGCCGCGCGTAATGAAGCTTTGACAAATTAGAACCGTCGAAAATTGCGAGGATGAACCGGGGTGGTGGAGGGGAGGGGAGATGCGCTAATGGATCGATTTATTTCTGGGCGACGATTCTATCGCCTGTGCGAAATTAGCTCGTTGCTTTTAATGCGTGTCGCGCGCGCACGATGGGGTACGTCAGCTTTGACGGCTTTGTTAAAATTCGTTATTGCAAGCTAGTTACGGCTTAATGAATCTCTCGTTTTATACAGTTTGAAGCGTTCGTTAAAATTTTGTGATTATACGAAAGTAGTGATAATCTTTGATCTCTATATTTAACTTATTACATTTGTAAAATGTTATATTTTTAGAATTTCGTTTAATTCGAGTAATTTCGGTTTGATAAAGCGACAAATAGTAAGACCATTTGTAATCCTTTCAAAAATTACTAAATGTCATAATCGTTACTATCTATCTAGTAATTTATGCTAATAGAAATGTTCTACTGAACATATAGTGTGTAATAAAAATATATAATTTTAAATTATTGGTGTCTGGCTGGTACGGTAGGTCGCACTATATAGCGGTCGATATCCCACTTGTAAGTTTTACACATTAAATACATGCAAATCAAATTACCGCATGGATATTCTTAATTTTACGAAACAGTCTTCGTTACATCTCACTTATGAAAACTTAAATTATAGGATTTAATCCCTTTATCGGAGGTTTCTAAAAATTTCTATCCATTATCTGGTGTCCTGTGTGAGTCGCAGAAGTCATAAATCATTTCTTACTGCGTTACAATTCGTACTTTTCTGAAACTTTGTACATGTATTTTTTACAATTATTAATGTCGTAAAATAAAATTTAATATGCATCACGTGGGATTATTCATTACTCCAATACTATAATACTTTTTGTAATTTTTAAAAAACTCTTGAATTCCTCACAAACTAACGGCCTTCGCTTCTACATAAATCTAACCGCTTTGGACAAAATGCACATTTACGTAAATTCGTCAACACAAAAAGATTGTTACCGTCGATAACATTTTCAAACTCAGCTTCCAGAACGATTTTCTATTCATCGTCCTCCCGTGTGCATCCATCATTAGAGAGTCAGAGTGACCTCGCGCGTTACATACACTAAATCGGAAGGGTTGCAATACCCCGAGGGTAAAATCTTCTAAACTCGGCAGACTAATCGAGGAAATTTCGCGCCGGTAGCCTTCTCAGTTACACTTAGAGCGTAAAATTGGCAAATCGATACACCTAGGTACCATTTGCCGCTCGGCCTCGAGCGTGACGGCCATTGTCTTAGCGGGAGGCTACCGCCGCGCGCCACAACCCTTCGCTGCGAAAGGTCGGCATATAGGTATCCTCTCTCTTTCTTTCTGAACCGACAAAAGGGCTGATGCTGCTGGCGCCGGAGCGCGTCTTCTCATTTGTTATGTTGCGAGAGAGCAGTCGTGTGGGAACGGAAATGGATACGGCTCGGAGCGAGCGAAAGCTTTGAAGTCCGAGAGAGTTTGCACGGCCGTCGCGGTGCAACTTTGTTTTCTAGGATTAATTGCCTTTGGCATAGACAGGCTTCTTCTTTTCTTTCCTTTGTTTTTGGGAGGGAAAGAGGGATACTAGAGTCCGGCGGCCGACGATGATTGCACGGCGTAGTGGCAAGAGACGGTGGGAAAGGCGTGCGGTATCGATTCGATGAAATTTCACTTCGTTATTGTTGTTGTCGCCGTCGAGGGAAAATATGTCGCATGATGCGCGATTATAGGTGTAGGGGATCTATTGATCGGAAAATTCATTATGCACGTTGTAGAAGGACAAATAATTCATTTTCGCGCAGCAGTGTAATTTAGTGCCGGCGTTCGCAGAAGAAAATAAGATACGGTATAGTATTTTACAAATAGTTATTGAAGGGATGTATCTTCCTAATGCTAGTTATTTCATAACGTAAGTAATAAATGAAAGAGTGCATTTTTAAATTTTAGAAAAATCGCTATTTAAATATAGAATGTTTTTTTAAATATTGTGTTAGGTGACAAGTGTAAGGATATTTGTTGTTTTTGTATTCTTATTTGGCTATAATAAATTTGATAAAAATTATTAAATTTCATTATCATGACGGAAGAGTAACACCATTAATCGTTTCAATAATATCAACTTTTCGTATCAACTGAAGCTCGCACATAATACAAAAAGACAAAAATTGGCATAAAAAGTCCGAATTCATTATTTACATTAGAATAACATGCATAATGTATAAAGTTTCATTTTTAAAATTGAATATTAATTAATCCTTGGTAATAAACTTTTTATCTCACACATTAAATATTATTTATAGTGTTGCAGTCTTGAATTATCAAAAATACAAAATGAATAACAAATAAAATTAATAATTTATATCATAGTCTTTTATTTTAGTAGAGTCGTAATAAAAGGCGAAACTTCCAATTTAATTAATGCCTGGATGACATCATGTTTGTAAACAGAAATCTTATTTTTTTTAATCGATAGGTTCAATTGTCTATTTACATAGAATGTTTTTTATCTGTATTATTAAGCTGTGAATATGAAGTATGTTATTCGGAAATTAGATAAATTCAATTTTTTTTAAGTTGTTTTTGGTCACTCATAATCTTGTCATATTTTATGTAAACAATGCCAACTCATCAAACGATAACCGTAAAACATTCGAATTAAAAATAGGAAACTCAGTGCGAGCAGTTACAATTTTATGTGGAAAATTCAAAGCATAATAAATCCATCAAACCTTTGAGTTGGTTCGTCGACGAGTAAAAGTCGCGCGCGAGCCGGAGGCTGGACTTGCGTGACCGACTAGATGAATTTAGTGAACATGTGTCACTTGGAAGTCTGCCTGTGGGATAGATGTTAAGTACGAAAGTACCTCGTTACTTGCGCATAATTGTTTTCTTGGTAAAAAGATTGCTCATAGAGGATGAAGGAAAACACGGAGGTGGATGCCTCTTGGCTTTTCTATTCGAATCCAGAACAGTGGTTATATTTTGGGTATATTTTAAGAATATATTTTTTTTCAAATTTCCATGCTATTGATAGCTTAATATTTAAAATTCAGTTTTACAAAAATAATTAAGCTTGATAGGTTGGGAACTAATATTAAATTATCTAAAGCAAATTATTCGTGATCTCTTCTTCTACTATAGTATCCTAAAGAAATTATTATAATTTACGGTAGCGTCAATTTTTGTTTTGTCGTTGATAATTTCTGACACAGCTTTAAAAGGGCTAAAAGTGTCATGATCTCGAAAGAAAAGTATATGACTTATTTTTTTCAATAAATTGCGGCAATCTGATTAAAAAGAAATTTTTAGTCATTGATTTCTTATAAATAATTGCCCGTGACCATTCAATCTGTAAGTTTCCACTAATTTAGAACGAATCAATAACATCATCATATACGTGTAAGAATTATTTATAAATGCTGATTCGAAGCAAGTGTTTCTCATGCATGAATCGACAGCTTCGTTTACTCATCCATTTCTCGAAAGACGTTTCAATTAATTTCATTTAATAATATAATAGTAAATAATTACATGTTCAAACAAAATGACACATAAAATAATATGATATTCACCCTTCTCATAACAGTCGGCTGCAATTCCGTACCCATGAACTATGCTATCAACACAAAAAACCACAAGTCGAGTCTCATTAGCCGCACCGCAGTACAAACCTCGAAAAATTCTCGTTCTACGCGTAACCCTCGTCACTGGCCGCCATCGCGGTCGGAAAACAATAAAAGCTCCCGATGCGTGTGTGCAATCAACGATCGCACCAGCACACAGAGTCAAGCAGCCACACGCATGCGCGCATTATTCCAAAAGCAAGGGACGTATCGCTACGAGAGAAGCGATTTCCGCTCTCGTCGCGTCATTGCCAGTGGCTGCCTTTAATAATTTATTAGTGCGCTCTCGCGCGCGCTCTCTCCCCATGATTGCGTCGTGTCGGCTGTCCCCAACAGTGCGCTCGCGCGCGGGGATATCCCCGGGTGGTCCTCTCGACCCGGCGCGCTCCTAGGCGAGAGAACGCTCACGATCCTCGTCGTTATTAATGCCCCCAGACTGAACGTGGCCAACAAGTACCCAATCAATTATTTATACGTCTCGCTCATTCGTACGGCCTGGTCTTCTCGCGTCTATGTGCACGGCTGTAAGGTTAAGCGCAATGAGGTGGGACTTTTTTTCTTCTCGATGGGATGTCGGTGTAAGGGAGGAGGAATAATTTCCAGTGCTTTTTTCAGGGAAGCGGAGTTTTAAGCGGAAACTTTCGCGTTTGGAGGGGGACGACGCGAGCGACAATGTGCGAAGTGATTTTATGCGGTGACATATATCATTCATGACTAGCATATTTGAGAATTAGTGCAATATCGATGTAGAATGAGTAAGTGGGCTTGTAATTATAGGCATTAGTTGTAATGATTAGTCGTGTATTTAAATGTTTTTAATAATACTTTAGGTTTGTATTTACAGTACCATTAACTAATGCTTGTAATTATACTCGATTTGAAAAATAGAAGCTATTGATAACACGTAACAGAAAATCTATTGATGAATGCTGAAACATTTGAATAATAATATAGGCATGCATTTAACAATTCTCTTCATTATTTTTAATAAATATATGCGTATAAGAATTCGGTTTAATCTCAATGAAATCTCCGCGTAAATCTTTTATCAACACTCTGAGAAAATGACTGAAATTATCTCTGGAAAAAAAGTCGACTACTATCGTCCGCTCACTTCCTGCGCGATATAAATTTCTCCGAACGTAATCGCCGCGGATCCAAAATGAAAAATCGAGACATCTCAGGCGCTGGCTCGCGCGCGAATGATAAAAACGCGCTGTCACGGCATGAAATACACTCCCGAGGGCTTGCATAGCGCATGAGACGCGCGCGAATCCAATGCACGTGCATGCGTATATATACGTATATAGGCACTGGCTCACGGGCGTGCACAAACTCATCAATAACACCATCAGAAGATTTGTTTAATTACTTAATTGCCCTCCCCGAAGGAAACGTACGCGTCGTATACGTACATACGTATGTATATGATACACGTCGGCTGTATGCGAATGTCGAGGTGGGGACCCCCGGGCGAAATAATAAAGAGCGAACGTTACCTCGGGACTGCACACCCACTTTTCCCTGATCGAATCTGAATGGTCGGGGTGGATGAGAGAGAAAGAGAGTGAGAGAGATACAGAGAGCAAAGAGACTGCGAGAGAGTTTCTTTATCTCCGACTTCCTCGCACGAAGCAACTTCAATAATTTCATCGGGTCTCTGCGTACGCGCTTGCATCGCGATGCTGCGGATTCTTGGTCTTAATTTTTTCCGGGAGTGGTGAAAGAGCGGATTTACGATACCTCTTAGTGGGGAGATATTATTCTCTTCAATTAACAGGGGCATCAACCAACTGAATCTCAAGATGTAAAAATTGATGAAGGTGTTTTGATTTTTGATACGTTATACTACAGCTATTCATATTATAAGATGCATTTAATATAAGTTTGTTTAGTTGTTTTAGCCAAATATTAAAGTGATTGACTAACACAGGACCAAAACGCACAGAACAAGAATTCTTCTCAAAAAGACATTCGGCAATCTGACCTCGGAAACACTTTGCTATTTTCTTTATAGTGTCACTATTAAAGAACTACCTTGAAGCTTAATTTCGTTCATTTAAAAAAACATTAACAGAATTTAATATCTACAAAAATATGACACATTCACACTCATATACGCACACACATGTACATACAAATATACGCATTTATGCGTAGAACACTTTAAGAAATTATTTATCAACGAAAGTTTGTGTTATATATAGTTTTGTATAGTTTTCTTTGATATGAAGCATTTATACTGCAGAGCGGTAGCTAAATGAATATTTGCCTGTCCTATCAGCTGTTTAGTCATATCTGATGTATGACATACATCCTCATATGTTTCGTCATACAATTATCAATGACAGTATATTTATATTTTACATTACTGATTTTATAAGTATATAGAGAACGAAAAAATTAAAAATAACAGAGGCGAAGAATTTTCAAATAAATGAAAGTTTTGAAACGATGATAATAACTTTTCAAACAAAAACTATTTTAAAACGTTTTTTGTCTTATCATGTACAATAACTATATATACAGAATAAATATGCGATTACAATATAAAGATAAGTGGAAGCAAGTTAGTCGGTGAAGTCAGTTGTCTTATTAAGTAGAGTGTACGAGTTTCCTAGCCATTTGAAGTCTCGATGTCGAACCACAAAAGGTACCACTTTTTAGAAAACAAACTAACAATCTTCCCATATAGCAGACCACTAAGGCAAGTATACATACATATTGAAGGAATTGTTTTCCGTGTATATGCCTCAGAACGCTTTGACTGAGACGACCGACACTGTTTAAATTGATCAATTTGTTTTTGTAATAAGAGTCTAAATAAGATTTGCTATTGATAGCTTTGAATTTTTCTTATATAAGGATATATTTTATATCCCTCTTAAAAAACTTTAAAAGAACTTTTAATTTGCCTACATTTTGAAATGTGTGGGCTACCCAGATTTTTGCTTTACACGTTGAGTTAGATATTTTCCTCTCATTCACACGATAAACGACCTTTGGTATACGCACCTAGATTTTCATTTTTCCAATTAATTCTATACTCTCTAAAAATGAATTGATCAAGCACCCTCACTTATCAAACAGCAATTTTCTGTAGCCGTGGAATACAAATTAAAAAGTAAGAAGACAATCGTTTCAACTTGAAACGAATGCACAAATAAGATAAAATGACGAATGAGAGAAAAAGAGCAAGAGAGCAAGAGAGAGCAAGAGAGAGAGAGAGAGAGAGAGAGGGAGAGAGAGAGAGAGAGAGAGAAAGAGAGAGAGTCACAATTAGCGTATACATCATGGTTCGAGGGTCAGTGCCGAGGGACAGCGGGGGTCAGTCCGTTGGCAACCTGTTATTACAAACGCGTTGCGCGCTAGCGCACCCACCGTATATGTAGAGTGGGAGAGAAAGAGAGAATACGCATGTATCATTTACACACACGCGTGTGCGCACGACGCATTTCTCTCTTTCGTGCTCTCCCGTGTGCGCTCCGCGCGCTGATTAATTCACGTGCCGCGAATACGACCACAAATGCGCTCGTAATGTAATTACGCTGCGTGAGCGCGCGCGAGCGAGCGAGCCGTGCGTGAAGTATTTACGTTTATCAAAATATTTCGATGCAGGAGCGAAAGAGCGGCAATACTTAATGAATAAAGGAGTGGGATATTATGCGTACTGTAGAAAGTAATGAAGGTGTTTTTGGAAAATGAGGTACGTTAAAAAACGGCTCTTATTTCGTCTGAAAAATCTAATTACCTGCAATATAAATACCATTATAATAACTGCCTTGATACCATTATTTTAATGTAAAATATATTACGTAAATATTGCGTAAATAAATTCGCCTCCTTCAATTACTAAATTTAAAGGAATTGCAATTATGTGGAGTATAATATAGAATAAATTCACTTGAAGATAACGTTATAATTTCCTCGAAACTTATAAGTATAGCGTAAATTGTGTAACATAGTAGCAATTGTTTGAAGGAAGCCTTTTAAAATTTCAACTATAAGTTGAAATACAAACTTCAGAGTAGTTAATATAATGATAGCATACGTTACTCGCAGGTATTGTTTACAAATAATTGCTATATTGATACTGATAAATACAAGGTAAAAAAGATAAATGCAGTACTGTATGTGTTACATTGGAGTAGGATGTTTTTAATGATAAGTGCGTATGTTTTTCAATTACTTTTCTGCAATATAACGTTCTCAATAGTTTCGATTATGTGGGTTTAATTATCAGAAAATGAACGTATCAAGCTACTGCAGTTAATTTTTTTATCTCTTCTGCCAACTAATAATTATTTCTACCATCAATAACACTTTTGAGTTAATGGTTTTTACTTGTACGTTTGTATTAGTTATCAGTTTATTTACACTATTCTTCTTTTAGAATATTTCTTTCATTTTATTCTTCTTATCCACTGTTTAGAAGAAATTTTCTTGGATCATCATATGTATCACGCAGAATGGATTTTCATAAAGTATTTTAATTTTCTTTATCATGTTGTAACTGAAGTTATGAAGCGTTGTTTTGCTTTTCAAAGACAAGTACAAGCGCGTATTAGGTCGCAATCAGAGAAAAATATAACAAGATATTTCTTATATATTTTTAAATATTTAGATATTTTTAAGATATTTTTTATGTATTTTTAATAAAAATTTTCAAACCCTATCTGTGATCATAATTAGGGCTGCGCGATATAGCAAGATTAATCTTGATATTGTATTGTCTTGCCTCAATATTCAATACAATAATCGATACAATACTTATATACAGCTTTCGATACAATATCAAGATTGTGGTGTCAAGAATCTTGTCTTGTCTTAAAAATAACTTAAAATTTTCTAATCGTAATGATTTATCGAAATAATCATAAATTCATAACTCAATAAACTCCGGTAGTTGCTGACGACCACTACTAACGAGATATTCGAGTGATAACGGTTGGCGAGGCAGTAAGCGACGCACCGCTATTTCCCTCGAGCCGGCTTATTTAGGTACGCGAGGCCACAGGGAAGGGTTCCGCCGCATAGCGGCAGCGCGCGAACTAGACTCTGACCGGCGGCACATATATGGCGGGAAAAATCAAATTTCAGATTTCGCATTTATTTATAATTGTGCCTATATCCCCTCAGGCCGGCCTCAGGGCCAGCCCAGCAGGGAGGGGGTGTACCGCCTAGCGGCGATGTGCAAACTAGACGTAGTAGCGAAAACGGCCAAAAATGTGCCCATACTTTGGTTTTTTTCGCGCGAAACTGTCTTTTCTTTGCCCGAATTTAGAAGTTCACTTTTCTTCGCACCGGGCGTTGATATATGGCGAAAAAAAACAAATTTAAAATTTGGTATTTATTTATACTTGTGCCGAAATGTTATTATTTTTATATTAAACCTAATGTATTTGTAACTTAAAAGTTTCTTAAATTTAAGAATATTTTGTAACAGTAAATCATTTAAAAAGGTCTGAAACCCAAATAGTCAACTCGCTTACTGTTTCGCTCTTCTTCGTGGACCTCGCGTGCCCCGACGATTTAGGTTTAAAACTTTTTTATATAATCGACTTGCTTTTTGTCGCACATTTGCGTAACTCCATTTTTGCGTGGACCTCGTGTTTCCCTGGTAGGTATTTAGGTTTGAGACCTTTTCTAATGATTGACTCGCTTACTGTTGCACGTCTGCGTAACTCCGATATGATCAAGAATTTCAAGACAAGCCCGTAATACTTTTCATATTGACTGATAAGACCAAGACAAGAGAGAAATTATCAAGAATTTACAAGAGCGAGGCAATAATTACAGAAATATTGTATTGTCTTGCTCTCGTGCAGCCCTAATCAGAATGTTAAAATCGATGAATATACTTCTGTAAAATAGAAGATTTCAAATAACTATTGAATATAAATCTTATACGTTTTTCTTGATTTTCGTAAATATTATTATTATCGCCATTTTGTCAAAGGTATTATAAAAAATCTAGAAAAAACAACAAGTAAAGAAACGAAAAGTTACTCCGCACTACTGTGCAAAAGTATACGTGTATTTTTCAGGCGGCATTGTCAATTTTCTCGGTCCCAGCAGCAATCGAGAGCGCTCGCTCGTACCGCCGTTAGCATGCGGTCGCGGGTAAGGCAATAACATCGGTCTCAATCCCGAGTTTAATCAAACGCTAACCAGCCGAGATTTAATCTGCAGCAGAATGCCTCCTCGTTTCCTTCCCCTCCCCTCCTCCCTTCCTCGGTCTCATTCGCCAAGTTCAATCCACCCCCGGTGAACGTATATGTACGCGCAAATTTCCCGTCTCGCTCTCTGCCGTGATTTTTTTCTCCCCCCGTCCCTTACGCGAGCGAGCGCGCGTAATATAATCACAACATCGGGGGTGGCCCAGTTATTTATGGGTACTCTATTTACGCCGGCGGTGATGTCGCGATTAAGGGCTCGAGTATGAGAGTCGGAAGAGAGAAAGAGAGAGGGGGGCTAGCGCGCGAGCGTAATGTCCCTGTGGAGAAGAGATCGCGTCACGCTTCGTTTTTCCTGTGTGGGTATAGAGAGACGATTGAAATCCCAGCTTGATTTCGCCGGGACCCCGCACGCGCAAATCTTTTTTGACTCATCGGCCTCTCATTCCCGCAGTCAGTACGGGATTTCGGAGATTCCAAGCGAAATATGGAGTATAAAAAAGGTCTTTCCCGGTAAGTTCGCATTAGATAGGGTTCAATGAATTCATTGATAATGGTGTTATCATTTTGTTATGTTTTTATGAAGGAATATATAAAAAAAGGAAATGATACTTATGGTAGGCCCCCTTTAAAGAGGTGGATTGTTTTTTTTTCATTATTAGAAAGGTATAAAAAATTACGTAAAAAAATAAAAAAGTTGGATTTTCACCATCCCAAAAAAGTGTTCTCCAGTTCTGCCCACCTTAATTTTTCATCGGATTTTGAATTTTAATAATCCTAAATACACATGAACATCAAAATAAGAGGTTTTAGCAACCCATAGACATGTTGATTTATTACTGAATGTTCAAAGAAGTAGTAGGAATTATTAAAAAATATATCACCTCTACACTGTAGAAAAGAAACGAGAAGATAAAAATAACATTTAACACTGTGATGGAGAAATGCGCGGTGGTTACCTTTAGACGTTGATCATGTATGTGCAACACTTCCCTACAGAATGTTAAATCATATTATATTAATTTTTATTCACCCAAGACATACTAATTAAAAATTAGCAGTACATCGTCATATTATAAGTAAATTTTCAAAAATGCACATTGTTCAACAAACTTCTTGAAAAAAAGTATAACATTAAAAAGAACTCAAACAAACAGTCGCGCGAAGATTCCCACATCGCCCCCCTGTATAATTCCATCGATGCATAATCTGCAGAAAAGAGAGAGAGAAAATAAAAAAGAAAACCTTGGGGAAGAAGGTGCTCGCATCCCTCATTAGCCGGCGGGAAGTAAAGCAAACTATCAATCACTAAAGATTACACGGTGACACATGGCCAACTTTCTTACTTCGTTCACGCACTTCTCGAGCGTCCGGCGACGATTGTCGCACGTGTGTGTGCGTGTGCCGCCGTCAGCGACTGCACATGCAGCGCATCTGCTCTCGGCTGCAGTTTAGAAGCGAACAATCACCCCGCCAACCCTATGATTTTGCACAATGCGAGGAAAAGAGAAACGCGCGCGGAAAGAAGCGATGACACGTTGCGCTCCCGCGCGCGGAAAAGTACACCTTGAGCGTTTGATAATGCGTCATCGATATGAGCCGTGTCGCGTTCGACGTAATTCGTAATGTCGGTATTTTTCTACGCGGGAGGTCTTTCATCTGGGCGCGACCCTTCGGCAGAGGGGACACAAGTGTATAGAGGCAATGCGACGCTTTGTCCCCGTGTACACTGCGCCGCGGGGATTGTAGTCGCAATGTCGTTTGATTTCTTTCTGCTTCTTATAGAGTGACACCAGAGTGTTAAGCGTAATAAGCGTTGCTTCTAGTGTTATAGTTATAGATTGTATAGTGCCTGGGACGGCGTATAAGTTTTATGTATTTTTTTGCGTATACGTACAGTACAACTTTTGTAATTCTTTTTAGCAACTACGAATAAAAAGTTCTAAACGAATAAATAACGCATTTGAAAGAATTGCGTTGTAATTATTTGACTGCAAGTGTTAATTGCTTATTGTCTGCGGTGTTTATACATAATTTAATTTATATAGGTAATAACTTTATTGTAAATCCAATACATAAATAAATGTTAGTAGTAGACGAATAAATAATCATCAAGCTCCCAAGTATGACCCCCTAATTGAGCTCTGTCTAGGTTTTACACCAGTCTACGTGTGTTTACGTCACTCTAATATTCTGTATCTGTTCAATACACTATAACAAAAAGTTTTGTAAAAGCCAATTACTCGGGAACCATTCACTTTTTTCCAATAACGACCTTAGTTGAGCCAAAGGGGTGCGAGGATACACACAGTTACTCTTTTTACGTATTTGAAATAAACATACGAGTTACAGTAATGAAGAACCTCTACTTGAGAAAATAGTAGCCAGCGCAAAACGTCTAATACAGCGTAATCATGAATGTTTCAATACTAATAGGAACGATAGATACTGGTAATTTTCCAAATCGATATGATACGCAAAAGAGACAGAAAGTAATAAGTGCCTTTGGCAAAGGGGGGAAAGAAAGCCCACGATTGTAACAAAACATAATGCAACGTCGAGTGTGCAATGCACCTCACGCAAGCATTACTGCTATACGTTCTGAATAAATCGGACTGTATATTGACTATCAATATTTTATCAGCAATATTATTAAATTGACTATGTACTGAATCTTGAATTAACATACATAAAATATTTTACGAATAAGTATTGCATTCTAATATTTCTGTAGCGAAAAATATATTTGTATTTGTTAATGCTTTTATATCAATTGTTATTTTACCACTATTGATCTATAAAATCGTAAAAAATAACTTTATAATTAACTTTTTATCTACTATTTAATATAGATAACATAGATGTTTATTCAAATCAACCAATATGTTGATAATTTTCTCTCGAAAAGAAAGTGTTCTCACCTAGAAATGTTGTCTAATTATAGTTATCGTAAACCGAATTAGAGTTATTTATATTAATCTGAACAGGAGATATATTGTGAGGACGTTCCAAATACAATTTGTCACATACTAGTTGAAATTCTGTTATATCTTCACAGGATATTTCTTTTTTAAATATGTAAAGAAAAACTTTAAAATCCATAATATTTAAAATTCTCATAGGATACAAAATGGTGCCAAAAAAATTCTTCGTCGGCTTCAAAATTCTATCTCAGTCATTTCAAGAAGATGAAGCATAAGAGAAGATTCTGTACACATTTTAAAACAATCCATAGGTAATTAAACATCAAAAATTGTATTTGAACTTTTTGGCAATACATAATTTAACGTTTTATTGGATTTAAAATCACCATAATTCAAAAATTTCTAGTCGTCAAACTTTCTGTCACATAAAAAATTCAAAACGTATTTTATTAATTTATTGATATTTCTATTTTTCTTCCGGAATAAACAGTCGCTTGCACCCTTAACAAATAGTTACTTGGAATCAGTATAGCGCTTCAGCTTCAAACGCTTCTTACGTGACTCCTCTAATTAATATCAGTCAAATCGTCACCAGCAACTTGTATCTTTCAACTGCTTCATATTTCAAGCTCTACAAGAACATTTCCCTACCGACGAAAAATAAGAACTCGACCGTCCGTCGGTCTCCCTCTTCCTTTCCCCTTCATAACCTCGAGGAAGAAAGAGCAGATGATGAGAGCGCAAAGACGGAACAGCCCGAAAAACAAAACGCAGCGGCGGCGGCCTTCTAAGGGCTTTCCGCGCGCGCGCGAGCTCCCGTCACTTTAGACTAATCTCACACAGGGGTAGGCGGAGGTTTTCGGCACGTCACGAAATTTTCGGACCTGCTCGCTCGCGCAGAGATAGCTATCTCGCTCGGGGGGTAATTACTGCGAGACACCAACTGCGCCCGTTTGTCGTCGGCTAAACGAGGGAAAACTCGGCCGCCGCTTTTTTCATTTTTCAATTGTGAATGAGCTCGGGAGGAGGCGGGAGCGAATGAGCGCGCTCTTGATGTTTTAAGTTCCGTCCGGGGAAAAATCGTAAAGCCCAGCGGCTGCCCGCGATAAATCTATTTGGGAAAAATGCAAATGACGACTATGCTGGTGCGATGCGAGTGAAGATGGCAGATTTCGAGAGATAAAGTGAGCTCTAGTTTGAAACTTTGTGTAATTGTTTTCCCCGAAATGCATTTGTCTTGAGGTTGCAGTGGCAGGCCATATAGTTTCGATTAAAGACAGATAAAGTTCAGTGTCATTATGGATATTTCAATAAACAATGCCATCCTGAAATATATACAAAACTCTCGATTAAATAATCAGAGTTGAGTTAAAACATTAATTTACTTAATAAAAGAGTTCTGTGTCAACGATTTCGTAGATTCATCCCATCAATCGCAAAGTATATACGTAACGGAACCGACTTTTTCGAAACCAGAAATAGGGCATTTCGCGAAGACTCTACAATTACGAATACCGCGCACGTGCCCCGTCTTCCTGCATCCAAAATACACCCTAGCCGCCGCCGCGCGAAATTGGAAGCAGTAGCCGCATGAGCATGCAAACTAAAGGAAAATTGAGATTCCGACTTTCCTCTCGATAATCGCCGAGCGGGTAGCACGCATCGAACGGGCTCAAGTACGTTTATACACGCGGGGGGCTGTTTTTTTTCGATCGAGCCCGGTAAGGAAAAAGGGAGCAGCGAGGAATCTGGCGAGGAGATCGCGTCCGATCTTCGCAGCGAATAATTGCGCGTTTGCTTGCTCGTTGCGGGAGGAGAGGTTGCCGCGCGCGGCGTGTAGCCGCCTCCGCGCGACTCCCGGTAGTAATTATCCTCTGTAGCACACGCGCGCGGGGGCCTCTCGCTTGGCTTTTCCGTCTCCTTCCTTTTTTCGGCTCTCTCTCTCTCTCTCTCCCCGCGTATACGTGTTATTATTCGGTGTGCGCCGATCCCGGAATCACGTGAAACCGGAGAGAAGAGCGAAACAGAGAGAGAGAGCGACAGATCTTTCTATCCATCTTGAAGAGCGAGAGAGGATAGTTCGGGTCAGAAGCCGCTTTGACGCGCAGATTACTGGAATTAAGCGCGAGCGAGAACTGCTGCTATCCCTCCTGACGAGCCTCGATTTCTCTACCCGGCGCGAGCGATTCGTCTTTTTTGTTTACGCGCGCGCCAGAGCGAGAGAGAGAGAGAGGGGAGATCGAACTGCGACGGCTCGTGAATGCGAAATTTATATATCGAGGGCTCTTTTTAAGAGAGTGAACACACACCTGTTTTCGTGGTTTCGAGTCGTTTGCGAGCCGAGTTGTCAGTCGAGATGCAGGGATAGAGCTATAAATTATAGTGGGATTTAAAAGTCGAGATTAATTGTTTTATGACGATTTATATTATCGGTATGCTGATTTTTTAGCTTGTCAGTTGTACTGCGCGGTTGTTCATTTCATTTGCATAAAAGTTATCAATAATAATTACCGGGAGTGAATACCAGTATGTTAATCATAATCAATTGCATTTTCTTTGCGATCCTCTTATTATAAAACAGTATTACAATTTTCATTTTTTTTTCAATACCCAACAATTAATTTTATAGCATCGATTTTCACCTGTAAGATATATTGAGTCAGTCCAATGATAAAAATAACAACGCGATTGCGATTATTTATTAAGGTTCCTTCTCTCTCAGCACCTTATCTATGCTAACGAGAGAGAAAAAGACGGTTAAATATAGAAAGGAGGTGATCTATTTTGACCGGACGTCAGATCGTCATGAATGGCTTCGATCCCTTGAATTAGCGAGGCTATTCACGTCGATCGGGTTCAAGAGGTTACCTATCTCTCTTCTCCCCGGTCTATTTTCGGGCTGCTCTCTCTCTGGTGCGCCTTTTATTTCACCGCGACGTCGTTGTCGTCGTCGGTCTCGTCACGAGCGAACGAAGTCGGTCGCGGGATGGGCGTGACCGCGCACTCGCGCGAGAGTATTTTCTTTTATACGGCGAGAGAGAGAGAGAGAGACAGGTTTCGCACTTTAGCGCGTGAATTCGCGCCCCGCGCGCTGATCGTAAAACGGAGGAATGCTGCAGGCGCGGTCGTAGTGTATTTTTATTCTGCTGGATTGCAGAAATAAAAAGCTATATTGTTTTATATTTATATAGGTATAAGGAGTGAAAAGGCATTTTTTAATTTACGAGCTTTTAAAGGCCTTTTAAACGTCACGTTAGAATTAGAATCGAGCAGACGTATAACGCGTTATGATGCAGTATTGCATTTTCTAAAATTAGAAGCATCAATTAAATTTTACCACTGCAAAAATTGCGTATTCATATAGTTTTTGAAGAATCATCGAAAATGTACAAGATTTTTATAAGTTTACGATTACTATATGCACAAAAAATATCATATCTAAAAAGTAGATCTTTCAATCCTTATCGAGAGGGCAACTTGCATATAGAAATCACTAATGTATAATTTTTAACACGATTTCAATTCCAAAGTTTCCATTTACATTGACAGCATAACAGGGTATTATTATCATACAGCTCGCATCAGTATCCCTAGAATATCTTCCATTTGAGTAGGCCAATATGATACCTCTTACAAGTATCGAAATCAAACGAAGCACATAACAAGCAGCCAATCCCGTGACTCGTGTTGCGTCCGTCCCAAGTGCGCACGCATACGAATTATACGAAGCGCGAGAGGAGAATCGAATTCGACAAGATCATCGTCACTCTTATACACCTCGCGCCGTCGAGCCGTAAACAAGCCACGATACAAGCGCGCTGAAACTCCCTAGTCACCGCGCCCACGCGCAAAGACCTCGCGGCGCTCTAACGGTCTTGGTCTATACAGCTCTTGTAACACCGAAAAAACTCCCCAGCACGCATCCGTAGTATACATCTACAGCCGCGAAAAAAGATGAACAATAAGACTATACGCACTCGCGCGCGCGTGGCGCGGCATAAATAAAAAATAAAAAAAAAACAGCGAAAGTTAAACGAAGCAGCGCCGCCCACGCGCGCGCAGCGCCGCCCACGCGCGCGCAGCGCCCGGCGATTTCGCGATCGTTATCAGGCCGATGTTACCTCTCGCGTAATATCTCAGCGTGGGCGCGCGCGCGAATCCTCCATTAGCCTCGCTTCTATGCATTATCGCGCGTTGGACGATCATCTCTCTCTCTCTCTCTCTCTCTCTCTCTCTCTCTCTCTCTCTCTCGCCTCCCGGGACGTATAGGGGGAGAGATTACTGCGGCCCGTTCGTTTGGCGCCTCGTGCTGCAGCGCCACGGCGACGACGACGTGTATAGACGTAAATACGCTTTAGAGACAATGAAATCGTAAATTACACTTTCTAAGGGGGAAAAATCGCGAGCTTTATATTTAGCGGTGAAACCTGTGTGTATGTGTGAGCGAGCCCGCGGGATTTATGCTATTGGGAGCGATGGGATTTATGCGGAGAGTTTGCGAGAGAATGTGTAGATCTGGGGTTGCCGCGCGCTGCACTGCGTCTTTAAATAGAATGTTAATGCCGTTGTTGATTTATGCGGCGAAAAAGTCGGTGTTAACAATGAGAGGTTCCAAAGTGATTTATGCATGACAAATAAGAAAACGACGTTGTGTATATGTATCGCGCGTACCGCGATAGATTGAAGGGATGAAAGAAAGAATCAATTGATTTACAATGGGACCGTGGTGTGATGTAAATGAAAAATTCGTACTGCCTGATTGACGGTTATATACAGGCTGGTAAAATATTCACTAATATTAGATCTTTATCTTCTGTATAAGGCTAACAAGAGATAATTTCTCTGCGAGTAGTGAAAAGGTTTTGTTATTTATTATGCATAGAGAACTGAACTTACTTATTGTCTCTTATTTTATTACGCGATCAAATAAAAGAACTTTTAATTTGCACGTATGCTATGGCACTTTGAATATTCTGGTTAAGCACTTAATTGTTTCTGTTATGATATAAAGTTTCCAGTATCAGACCACAGTTCATTGACGCCTTTCTCCCTATCGACTCTAATCCATCACCTGTAATTCAATTTATTGTTCTCTCACTTCCACGATAACAACAGGCGCAACAATGACACGCGCAAACGAGTCCATCATATTTACACCTCTGCTCCGAAAAAAGAACCCCGAAGGGAACAGTTATATACAAACTACGTACATACATTCAATCACGAGCAATAACGTATTAATTAAAAAACAAGAGAGACGCGCAGGCGCAAATGAGGATCGTCACCATTTCCATTACAAGTATACCCGTCATATAACGCGAGTTAGTACGGCGTTTAGGGACCCATTAAGGGCCCCCCGCGGAGTCGCGTCGAGCGCACAGTGTCGAAAAAGAAGCATAAATAATGACGCGGCGATGACTGGCGCGCTCGCTTATAGCCAGTGTATACTAAACACCTGCCTTTATCAGCGAGTTATCGCGCTAGTGCGCCGTGGGTGGTCGTGCGCGTGTGTAGCGCTATGACGTCTCGTCGAGCTCGTTTGCCATCATATATACACCTTTCTTCGCTCTCGGTCTTTTTTTTTCTTCTTTATCATTCAAATGACGACCCCCGCCGACGTGACTGCGCTTCCATCGAGACATTGTCGATTCACGTCGATTGATTTTTTTTTCCTGTAGAGGAGAGAGAAGTGAGACGGGCATTTAATGGCACAGCGGGATGGTGTTAAAGTTCGCGCTCGTGCGGTGAAAGAATGTCCCGGTTGGCCCCGTCCGAGGGGGGGCATTGTTGACAAAACGGCCGCGATTGTCGAGTGTAGATTACACACGTGAGCTGAAGATGACGAGGTGTGGATCGGCATTTTCACTCTAATTGGTTTTACAATGGGAATGTGCGGCTGTGGCTCGAGGAGGTGGAAAGTGATACAACGAGTTTGTTTGACTGATAGATTTTGTGGTTGAATTTAATAAAGGTTATTATGAATTGTAGCGAGATATTTTTCTTTTCAAGAGCATTGAACTTATCATTTGTATCGTCCATTAAGGATTGATATTATTATTATATTTAAAGTTTTTAATAGTATAATAACGTGAAAGGTGTTTTTTTCAATCAAGCATATTTAATGTTGTCTCTTGTATTTGTTTTCGCAATATGTCTTCATTCTTATACTAACTGTTTTTGCTCTGTCAGAATAAATTTACTTCTTATTTCCGCAACCAATAAAATTCCTCACCCATGACAAGTACAACCTCAACCGAAATACATACACAGCACCTCGAGATTATTTCAAGATCTCAAATAAACCCCAAAAACTTCCTCCCCTCTGAAAAACAGAAAACAAAGCAAGGACGAAAAAGGAATCTCTATCCCTCCTTCGATCCCGCAATAAACCAGTCTCCTCTCAGTACACTTACAGCCATATACACATACCCGAGGTAAGAAGGCTCGCAGTCTCCCTCTCCGACTGTACGACACTGAGAGAACGAGCGGCATACATTAAAAGCGCTCTACGCACTTTCGGAACGCTCGCCCGCTCGCGCGCATGGCGCACACTCGCCGTCTCTCTCTCTCTCTCTCTCTCTCTCTCTCTCTCTCTCTCTCTCTCGGGTAGGGCGTGGCCGGGAGACGCGCGACGTCCATTTGTCTCGGCAACCTCCCGCACCAGAAACACGCCCTCGCATCCCACGGGCATCGATCACGTCTTCCTTCTGCGGCAAGAGAGAGTCGCGCGTACAGAGAGTCGCACGTTGCTGCGGCATTTCTTTTTTTGCTCTTATTTTACGGCGGCTTTTTTTCGCGAAAGTATGATCTTGGAAATTTTTGTTGGGGGATATCGTGAATCGCTTCTGGGCTTCTCGTTGATCGATGCGCCGTGTACCGTCTTTGTTTTGTATGAATGGTAAATTTGTAATTTTTGTATATGCGTATAGATGTGCGTGGCAAAAATTTTAAATAGAAAATGATAGGGCTGCATGACATAGCAAGATTAATCTTGATATTGTATTGGCTTGCTTCAATATTCAAGACAATAATCGATATAGTATCTCTATAGGGTGACTCGCCCAGTAAATGAACACCTACCAGTAGATGGACGAATCATATAGTTTTATTATTAAGGAAAGAAATTTTTTAACTAAACTACACTCAATCCTCAAGAACTATGTAAAACTAAGACAAAGAATTTGTCTTGAAAATAACTTAACATTTTGTAATCGTAATAATTTATCGAAATAATCATAACTCAATAAACTTCAGTAGTTGCTGACGACCATCTACTAACGAGATGTTCGAATAAAGGTTAGCGAGGTAATCGCCAAGGCACTATATATCCCCTCTGACCGGCTTACATAGGTACGTGAGGCTACAGGGAGAGGGTGCGCCGTCTAGCGGCGGCGCATTAACTATATACTGGTCGGTGGCACATGTATGGCGGGAGAAATCAAATTTAAAATTTGGCATTTATTTAAACTTGTGCCGAGATTTCATTGATTTTGTATTAAACCTAGTGTATTTGTATGTAAAATTACATTCAATTACATTATTCTTAAAATTCCGTAAATGCGTAACTTTTAAAAGTTTCTTAACTTTAAGAACATTTTTATGTATGAAACTTAATGTACTTTTACATTATTTACTAGTTACATTGTTATAAAATTTCAGTTACATACCTAACATTCATTTAGATTATATCTAAATTTCAATTGCATATTATATTAAACCTAATATATTTCTGTATGAAATTATTTTTAGTTACGTTATTTTTAAATTTCGCTTATATTCTTAAGCTTCATTTCGATTATTTTTAAATTTCATTTGCTTACGAATCTTAAATGTGTATTATAATTTTACTAAAAACTGTCATATACTTGGAAGGAACAAAATGACCGTTTCCAAATCAAAATTGGATAAAAAGAAAAAATTATTGTTAATTTTTTTCAAATTATCTCCGCCTACAACCATTGAACATCCTTAATGTATTAGTAAGTTTCATTCCGTTAAGTTATTCTTAAAATTCAATAACATTTGTAGCTTGAAAGTTTCTTAAATTTAAGGATATTTTCAACACTGAATCATTTATTTATTCATGAAAAAAGGAAGCTACGGAGACGTGCGACAGTGAAAAAGTCAAATATTTTAAAAACTATTTTATTACGTCTGCAAACCATTTTTTTAACGTCTTACGTCTACGTTACTCCAATATGATCAAGAACTTCAAGACAAGACAATAATACTTTTCATCTTGACTGAAAAGACCAAGACAAGAGACAAGTTTTCAAGAATTTACAAGAGCGAGACAATAATTACAGAAATATTGTATTGTCTCGCTCTCGTTTGGCCCTAGAAAATGATAAAGAATTAAGAACGATATAACGAAATAGTAATTTTATTTTATTTATTACATAAAAATTCGTCAGTAAAATTTAAAAACATATGTTACACTGAAAAAAAAATTGTTCATTGTTGGAACTGTAAGTACGGTTCTGACAACGATACTGTTCGGCTGATTTTCTTTTGGCTGAATTTTGTAGATACAGTAACTGTATTGGTACAGTTGTGAGAGCAGTATACAAGATACCCTGATAAGCTCTAATGTATAGAGTTCTTTTGTCGAAGCATTAAATAGATCATTATTCAACATACATATTTTTCATTAAAATAATCTCGATTGATAAATACACTGGATTATAATGAAATACGCAAAAGCGGATTGCGAACACGCAGTGGATGCCGCGGATTTTTTTTACTTTTTTAGGTTATAACATAAACATCGGCCTCGCGTGGTAGCGTTGTCAACAAACAAATACAGGCGGGATAACTGAATCATACCGCTGTTAGAGCTGTACAAATACATTTACCGCATTTGACCAATAGTGCCGTTACATTATACAAATAAATAGCTACTTCAGCCGTCTGTAATATAATGGTAATTGAATAGTATAAATAGTGCTAGTACAGCAGATCAAAACTATGGTTTCTATAGTCTAAAATTTTTTTCAGTGTACAAAAACTATTTTGTGATAACAAAATAGAACTATATAAAAATTCAAATATTCATTACAGTTGATTGATTTCGCATAATAGTTGATAAAAAATAAAATACTTAGATTGAATTTTTAAGCAAACAATAGTTTCTCATTCATTACTAAATGTTTTTATTTTTTTCAGCCGGTAAGTCGAGTCTGTAATACGGAAACCCCACATACAATCTTCTCTTCTGTAAGTAAATATTTATACATTTGTGTAATTTTTCCATTTATTTGAATTCTATTGTGTAATGATCAACGAAACGGTACTCATTAATATTAGCGGCAGTAAATTACTTAAAACTTTAACCTCCCTCTCACTCACGCATGAAAATATATAACGCAAAACACGGTAGCCCCCATTATCATCATTACTCGGCAGTCGAGAAAGAGAGAAGAGAAAAGGAGAGAGCATAATCCCTCGAGATCCGGTAAACGATCAGGCAGAAAACAGCTCCACGAGAATCCCTCATTGTTATTGCCATACGTATGCAGATCGTCCAGTGTAAAGCCCTCGAAAAAAACTCTCCCTCGTTCCCCGTTCGCTCCCTCACAGAGTCGCGCCGCGCGCGAGTAGGAGGAGAACAAGGAGGAAACGGCGGCGCGAGCGCAAGTGCCTCGCTCGAGGTGCTTACTCGTTTAAACTTTTTCTCCCCCTCGCGCTCACACGCGCGCTCCGTTCTGTATATATACATGCGCGCTTCGGGCGAGGTTGCACTCGCGCCATAAGTACCTGGACGTATATTCGTTTTTGTCGTTCCTGCGCCTTGCGCGCGGCCCTTTACTCGAAAGATAAAAAAAAGGACCGCCGCCGCCGCCGCCGCCGATTAGACGTCTCGAGTCGTTATAGTCTCTGCGCCCGTGGATCGCTTTATCTCTCGGCGAGGCGCTCTTATTTTGCATCTCTCGCGGCCGTTTCGCGCTTAACTATGTGGAACGCATTCATACATACACGCGGCGGCGCTCTGTTGCAGACACGAAAAGTACTCGCTTTGCAGTTTCGTGCGATGCTCTCTACTCTGCTCTCTCCCTCTATATACGCTGCCAGTGCGCGCACGCGCGTAATGTTTTTACATATTCATGCGCTCTGAGGCGACCGTGCACCGCAGACTGGCGCAGACGTAACTGCCCCGTTATCGTTTTGTCTTTTGACGATTTTGCCGGGGTAAACCGAAGGTGTTTTTCAGAATAATATGTGCGGTATTTACATTCAAAACTAAACGAGAATTGTCACTTTTAATATGGAAATCCATATCCATATCATATTATTTAATTTTTTTATTGACTATTGAGAATCGAAATATAAATGCCTATTGTGTTTTTATAAACCCTTATCTATGAAAGAAGTAAAAGTTATGGTGACTGTACAGAGTCATATGCAAAACTATCAACTTCAAAGAGTTCGAAACGAACGCGTTCCTCAAAAAGCCGTAAAAGTTGCTCAATACGTGCACGCTGTGTGCCAGTGCAAATGCCATGCATCGGCTGCATTTTTTCGCACGTCTCTCTTTTCGACTGCTCGCGCCGCACGCTAACTGCATATATGCAAGATCCGATTGATATGAACGCATCGGTGCATATACATAAACGAGCGGGGCAGGATTCTCTCGCGTGCGTGTGTGGCTTTTTATCTGATTGCAAAGTACACACTCGAGTTGGTCGTCTATACGCAGCTCTTCCGCGTCTCGCGAAAAACTCTCCTCTCTTCTCCGCTATATACGTGTAATTATCCGTTTACGGATGTATAATCCGTTGCGATATCAAGTGGCGTGAGAGAGGTTCCCGTACGCGGTGTATTCCTAGACTGATCGTTTCTAATTCCCGGTGTATCCGCGTATGTGTGCTATGCGAAAGCAATAAATCATACTTGCTCGCGGCCGACAAAATCTTAATTTTCTTTTAAACGAGGGGAGTGTCTGTGCTGCGTGCTCTTTGCGCTCGTTACTGTGCTACGTGGAAAAGGCGTTGTAACGTTTTGTCACATTTTACTGTGATGTTGGAATGACAATGGAATAATGAAACATCTATTTTCTGATACTTTATACAGTATTTCAAAGCTACCTGAAAGACCAGTATATTAAGGTAAAGGTTGCATTAGATTATATGTACGTTGAAAATTTCTTAATAACGTAATCAAAGAAAAGTAAATTCAAATTTATTATAATGCATGGGCGATTTTGAAAATGGCTTATCATTCGAAGAATAAAAAACTTTACGTGTACACTTCCTGTACCCTCTAAAAATTAACTCGCTTCTAAGAATAATCGTTATACATATATTCATTAAATGGTAAATCCAACGAAAAACGAAATCCAAAGACTCGACAAAATGAAATTGTAAGGCCTGGCAACTGAAAGGTAACCTCCCCCGATGAGACTCGCCGATTGAAAACCCATACCATCGGCCTCGACGAAAAAAGAAGAAGGAAAAAAAACTCGAATCGCGGCTGTGCGGCGGTCTCGATGGCGATCGCACGCGAGAGACCTTAGCCGAGGTCGTTGCTGCGCTACCATTTGCGCGCGCGCGCACAGCTGCCGCGCGCAGATAGGAATCTCATACCGGCGGGGAAAAAGCGGCAGCGCACAGCTGCCTCCCTCCCGGCTCTATATGGTATATGTACATTCGCCAGCGCGTTTTCCTCTTTCCGTATTCCTCCCACTTTCGGATTTCCCGAGTGCCGTGGCCATTTTGACGAAGCGTCGAATGTGTAATAGAGTAATTTACCAGTTTAAAGGGACGACGTATACACGTATATGTACTATATGGAGCGCTGCAGTTATTGTTTTTTAAAACGCGCGTTTTCACGCGGCACGAATGATTTATATACGCGCTTGCGCAAGGACTTGTAACGATCGCGGCGGCAACGGTGAGGGTATCTTGATGTAGATAGCGCGAGCAATTTATCTTCCTCTTGTTTAGTTTTATTTGGAAATTATAATTTCGAGGGCAGCTTTTTCTTTCGTTATGGCTTGATGGCTCGGTGACGGGGCATACACGTTGAAGGGCGTAATTTGAAGATTTTCTGGAATGCCGTAGTTTTCATATGGCTTATGAAAGATTTATGTTGTTATAAAGAGAAGTGATGTAAGTGTATAAGCTTTATAAGAAAATAAAGAAATTAAATTTTATAAATTCTTAAAAATATACCTGATGTAAGTAGTTTCAAGACATTTTCAAGCCATTCAGCTATAAGAATTTTTTCAGAACTTTGCCATGCATTGAATTAGATTCACATTTTCCCCATAAGTATTTATTATAAGCCGAACCCAAAGTATCTGAATAAAAACGTGTTAGGCAGACATAAAGAGCAAAGACAATTTAATGTTTATAAATTTCTAATATAATGAGTCTGACAAAATTATTCTACTTTTTCAATCTGATACAAATGTTCAACGGTAAACGTAAAACATATACTGACCTAAGACACTACGAGTCCTTAAAAATTATCAAGAGGAATAAAAACTAACCCAATCTTATTTTAGCAATACAGATAAAATTTATTGCTTATGCATGAAGGAAAGATTTTAATTCGATCAACTTTTGAGTAAACAAAGTTTTAAATCTAAACAAGCTAAAGCAGCGCCCCAATAACATATATTTCGTACTTCAACCACGTATCCATTAATTTCATCCACACCCACACATCTCTCATACCCCTAATTCCAGGCCCCACGAAAACAATGATTATTTCGTGGCAAAACTGCAATCATAATCGAACATCATCATCATCATCTTTCAATCCACACGTTGTAACCTCACGCGACGATTCGCCCTAAAACCGCATCTAGAACTTTTTCCCGTTCTCACATACGTCTCTGAGAGAGCGAAAATAGCCTACGGTATAAGAGGCGAACCAAAAAAAAAAGAACAAACGTCCGCAGTTGTGGTATATGGAATATATAGGCGAGGGAGATCTATGAGATTTTGTGGCCGAGTTTGACGCGTGTCCACGCCCGAATATTAGCGAGCCATGTAATTTCGCGGGCGCGCGCGCGTCGAAGATCGGGCTAAAGAGAAGAGAGGCGCGCGAGGGAGTATATAGATATGGCATATATAGGGAATGGGTGAGACACGACGGCGTGCACATGCGTTCACCCTCGTCACTGTTTTCCTTCGCGCCCTGCAGAACTTGTGGGGGCAGAATGTGGGAAGGATAGGGGTGAAGTGTTATTGGCTGGATGCCCCAAAGGAAGATTGTAGTTTTGGTGATGACAAGTTGCCTTATTCTAATTTCGTATACTCTTATGATAAACATAAAGGATATTTAGGAATTCATAAAGGAAACCTTAAGCATTTTAGAAAAGTATTATTATTAATAAATGTTGAAAAACGAATTTCATTGAGTATTAAAGTTTAATAAACAAAGAAACTATCGTAAACATTATGTTTTAATTAATTATAAATGGAATCGTATCTTGAGGTAATCGTATCTTGAAGTATATAAAGAATTAAATTAAACATAGTTATCTTTCGATTGCTTATGTCTTTGTTATGCCCATGGAACTCAATAGTGCTTGTATTATCTAAGACATGAGCGAGCGTCTTCAGTATATAAGATAAGTATTGCGCTTAATATCTTATAAGCAATATACGCCAATAGTCGTCGGCACTTAAGTGCAAGATAGGCGATAAAAATTACGCGCCGTCTTATTTATGCATATCCACTAATCTCTCGGTATATACGCATTGAAATCGAATAACCACACATTAACTAATATTGATATCTCCTTTATAATATGAATTCCTATAGGTATTGCTATATACACGAGCCGCAGACTTTTTTTAATCGCACCGCGAGAAATTCCATTCCTATAGCACAGTTGTCGCATTTATTAAACGCGCGGCAGCGTCTAAACAAATTGATTCGCATTGAACGGAACAATTTTCACTTCAAACAGAAGTTGCCTCTGCGCGATCCATCCTCTCAGCAAGAACACTATGATTTCCCTCCGTTCTCCTCGCCCCTCGCCATCATTACGTAGAATAAAAGGCGTTCGCTCGCTTGCGCGCACTTAAAGTAAATGAAATTCAAAGCTGTGTGCGCACGCGCGCGCGCGCTCGAAGAAAATACCTTTACACCGCGAATGATATAGCTCCTAAGCCCACGGAAAACGGCTAGCGTATATAGGCAAGCGCGGTAAGTTCGAGTAGCGGCAATTTTCCCCGGCGCCGGAGATGGACCGGTCGCGATAGAGACAGAGAGAGAGCTAGGGAGGCCGGTAACTGCGGTAATTGTCGGCGATTAGAGGAGTCATAATTGCCAGCCGCCGACGTGCATAACGTTACGCGCGCGCGCGCGGGTGAGCGGTAGTATATAGTGCCGACGAGATACTACTACTACTACTTGCTCCTGTCCATTCATCCGCTCTCGCTGCATTCCGCCGCCCTGTGCACGACTGCAGCTTTTTCCCGCAAGTGGGAGGGGATGAGCGTTAACGCGAGCTCCGATCTTGTTTTCTTCGCTCCCGCGCGCTAGTGCAGTATATACTTGAGGTTGTTGTTTTTCGGCAGAACGAGAGAGGAGTTGTACTGAAATGAAATTGTTTAATGGAATGTGGCAAATTGACTTTGGACGGATATGCTGCTAGAGAAGAGCCACTCTCGTGCGTGTTTATTAAATATAATTCTATGGTATTTGCTGCTTATCTGTATTTGAAAGTATAAGAGACTGGTGATTTGTAATAGTGCTGCGGACATACGTATATGCGTCAAAAGGAGTGAAAACGTTTTGAAGAATTACAAATTTTAATTCATCTAGAGAGATATATATTCCGAAGCATCGTAAATTTGTTTTCGATTTTGTGATGAATAGCGCTGATCGTTTAATTCTGGTCTTTAAGCACGAAATTCTATATAATTATGTAAATGGATTATAGATAGCGCATTAAAACCAGAATCAGTTGGACACCTCGTAATAATGGCGCTTTTAATTTATGGTGTCTAATCAATGGACAATTTTTACGGTTCAGTGAACCTATTAATTCGCTTTCCATGTTAATTAACTCTAGTGCTGACGATTTCATAAGGGTATGGAAAACCGTTGATATGAAAATGAATTTTAATTAGTCGTAAATTAATTTTTATCATTTGCAGATTTGTCTTATACTAGATAATCTCTTATTTCGAATAAAGAATGAAAATATGTTATTGCAATAATTGGCTAGTACAAACAAGAAAATAGAAAATAATAATCTAGAAAGAGATAACGACCATCATCTAAACCATTACAGCATCATAGTTAAAGTCAAATCGTAAAACGCGATTACCGTCATGAAGAATAGCACTTGAAACGCACACCTATAAATACTGCAACTTGAAATTCAATTCGCGCAGACGCACAAAGCCGAGGCACCTCGCATCGAAGCTCAGCAACTTTGAAAGTCTGAAATATCGTATGTAACTCAAAAGTCCGAAACGTCATGCCACATATAATCGCCACGTATACGACGTTCGTATAGGTATATATGCAGGCATCACAATACTCGCGGCGCACTTTGCTAATCCCTCGGGTGATGGCGGGTCGCTTATTTTATTTGAATGCCTGCGCGCGTACATATATCCTCTCTGAGGGAGATAGAGAGAGGTCTTGCAGTCAGTCCATCTCCTATTCCCTCCTCTCGGTGCGTCTGTGTCGAGTGTCGACTAATTACCGGAGACATTAATCGAGTGGCACGTCGAGCCTGCATACCCCGCGGTCCTCTCCCTCTCTCTCTCTCCCTCTCATACAATGGACGCGAATATGCGCGCAGCGAAACGATAACTCTCGCCGATAATAGCAGGCCGTCTCGCGCGCCGTCCGGACAGAGAGAAAGATATTTAATTGTTGGGTTGTGCCTGTAGCCGTCATAAGAGAGAGAGGGAGAGAACCGCGAGCGAGCCAGAGAGCCCTTCTCCTTTTGCCGACTAGAGGGGAGAGGGAGTCGGCTCTTTCATCTGATGTCAAACCTACCCCCACCGACACAGGAGGTACAGGAGAATATTTCTCTGATTCGACGAGTCGCGCGCCACGTGCAGTTTCCTTTTACGCTGCTGGGGGATTGATTGACGCGTCAGTTTGTCGTATTTTCTAAGTATTTTTTGCCTATTTCAAAATTCTTTCTCCACCCAAGAAAAAAATTAGTCTGGCTGATGTCTGACTTTAGTCTGGCTTGGGAAGTCTGGCGATAGTTTTTCTATGGCCACTATCTCAGAGTTTTTCGCAGACAAATATTTTTTTAACCTTTTTCATTACTTTGAAATTTTTTAGCGGTAGACTTTCGATACCAATCGAGACTGTTCTTTGGGCAAAAGGATTGGTCCACAAATTTAAGAGATATTTAAGGTTTAATTTTTGTTAACCTTTTTTTAATCTTTTTTTTTGCAAAATTTTCATATTTAAAAAAATGATTTTTTTATCGAACGATGAATGGAGTAAAATTTGTTTAATTCTTATGTTGATCTTAGCTTGATCTTACCATGTGAAAAATTTGATATCACATGGCACATCGAATTTTATTCGTATTTTATAAATAAGTTAAAAATTCATAATTTTTAAACTTAAGAGTTGATGAGATGAATGACAGCGAAAGATTTCAATGTTGGAAGTTGGAGATGAATGGTCTAGATATCGAGGTGGTTATAAATAACAACACTAATTGTTTAGTTGGCCGATGTTTCAGACATTTTATTGATGCCTCTTTTCAAGGCAATCTATTACACTTTACAAAAGGTTATACGCCATATGACTACTGCGAGTCAAAGATCTCTTTTATTGATAAGTTTAAATTTTTGAAACTGCGACAAGAAAGTAGTGACCAAGCACTATATGAACGCCATCAATAATATGGAGAGAGGAGCCTCAATTTAAAAAAATTATTACACAGATAAAAATCGATTCCAGTTTCAAGAATATTATATAGCAGGTGATAAGAGCCCGCATGCGCGACGGAGATTCCCATATTCTTTACGAGGGTGCAGATTTCATAAATCACTTTTTTAATAACATAAGTTTTTAATAACATTTTGATGAAAAATCGATAGATTTTATTATTGCTAAACTTTCAGGCGACCGTGAAGATGACGTAGTTAAAAAGATGGAGACGTTTGGTTCAGTAGTTCTTGCGGTTAGCGGTTCCAAAAGAAAAAGAAACTGTCCTTTTATATAGTAGTAAGGTAATGAAAAATTGATCATTTGTAAGCTCTTTAGCAACATGTATAGCATGTGTAATTGATTACGGCTGGAAAGAAGAAAAGCATCATCATTGAAGTTTATCACCTTGGTATTAAGTCCTTAAGAAACTGAGGTTTTGCTTCATATGGCATGGCCGAAATTCCTCCTAGAGGTCCGTAATTTTTCGACTCACAGGTTTCGATGATTTACGATATATCCGAGCTCCCTGAGTCGAAATATACATTTTCTAGAAAATGTGTGTGTGTGTGTGTTTTCAGGAGGGGAAAATGCTTTATGCACCATAGGTACTGTGTACCTGTGTGTCGGACTGTACTGGACGGTACCGACTAAAGCCTAACCTTATCGTCATCGGCCTTTCGTTGCCCCCGGGACCACCGCTAAGCATTACTTCGCGAGGGTGGCCACATCTGTTTAGCTTTTCGACGATTTCTGATGTTCATCTTCTCTTAGTGTTGTTAACGAGGAATCCTTATTGCTGATCCCCTCTTTTTTCCTCATTCCTGCTCTTCTTTTTGCAGCCTGTGACGAAACTGCTGACCATGGTGGACCGTGCCCAGTCCATTTTTCCTCCATCTCTACCGTCACTCCGATGACTGTCTCTGGCTCTGCGTCCTCTGGCATCCTGCATCTTGATGGGCACTCTGGTGATTCATCGTGCCTAAACCAGTAATGGTATGCTCAGAAGCACCCATAGTTAGAGAGCATCTGAGTCAGACTTCCCCGTGTTTACGGTTAACCCAGTTATCAACCTGAGGGATGAGTCGATGTGTCCACCTCCCTTCTCAGATGCATCCCACTTCTCTTGCCATCGTTGCAGGCTATCCTGCCTCATGATCTCCTGTTGTTCCTCTTGTTCTCCTAGGATGATGCTTCGTTGCTCATATAGCTGCTTCCTCTCCACTGCCAGTATCTCAATGGGCATCATATCTGCGATGATACACATGGCATTATCTGATAACAACAATAATAATAATGTAATACAAAAATAGATGAAAAAGAAAAAAAAAGTTTTTATAAGAATTCTAATAATAGTTAACAGTTACCGGTGTGTTCATGAGTAATAGATGAGCATGAGTATGGGATGAATTTTGTATGTGTAAGTGATAACATGATCAGAATGCTTCTCTAAATTTGAACACATGTTCGTGAAATGATGATCTGGATTCTAGGTTGAAGATGAAATTGTAGAGTGAGGTTTTGAAAGATGCCATGGTGGGATTATTGCGAATGGTTGATGGTATTGAGTTAACGTGTAGGCAGTAGTGATATGATATGAGTTTCCTAGTGATTTATGATCGTGTTTAGGGATAATTAGCGGCTTTACATCACCCCCTGATAGGTCTGTCACTGATCTTACGTAGAAAGAAATTGGCCAAATAGTTAGGTTGGCCATCCTGATCTATTTTATAACACATGTGGCAGCAAAGTAAAGTCTCCGATCCACATGTGTTGTTTAACCTAGTTGGCGCCTATAATCAGTGATGTGCACGTCTTTCTAACACCATAAATATAGCGAATTCCCGTATTTATTACCCTTTCGAGCATGATATCCTGATCCTTAGAGATGTTACAATATGCCAGGGAGCAGAGAAGCGCCTGTTTTTAACGCTTCCTCAGTTTGAGGGTGGTGCGAGCTCTTAGGCGACGAAGTCCATACATTAGAGTGTTGGCTCTTTTGCAGACCTCATTGACATGCTCCTTCCAACATAGTTTATCGTCAAGCAACAGGCCCAGGTTAGGATAGATGATAATATAGATGAGACCATAGTATCGCCAATCAATATGACGGAAGCCACAGAGGGAAGATCATTGATGTAGTGGGAGCTGCCGCAGACCATAGCTTTGGTTTTCCCAAAATTTAACCTAAGATGGTTGGTTGTGGCCCAACTAGCTATACGAGTGGCATTGTTGCTCATTTTTTCAATTAGAAGGCCTAAGTCATTCAGATGACATTGTGCATATATCTGTAGATCGTCAGCATAAAGGATACGGGAGATTCCAGGGTCAAGGTAAAGACTTATGTCATTTACGTATAAATAGAAAAGAAGTGGTCCCAAGATGGAGCCTTGTGGCACTCCCATGTTAAGGGGACGGTAGGATGAAACAGTCATACGTTGCAACCCATCTCAACACAGATTTAGAGAAACCGTAGTTCTCCAGTTTACAAAGGAGTAACACGTGACATACAGAAACGAATGCCTTGCTGAAATCAAAGAGAAGCAAAAGAGTGACATATTTTTAGTTGATCCCAACTCGGAATCGTCTGTAAGTTTGATAAGAGCTGTCTGGGTACTATTGTTTTTCTTAAAGCCTGTCTGCACAGTCGAGAATATTATATGTGTCAATGTGAGCGTTGATTTGTTTGTGTACAATGTATTCTAGTGCTTTTGAGAGACAGTTAAGTAGTGATATTGGTCTGAAGTCGCTTGGGCTACAGGGTGTTTTTTACCTTATTTAATGCAATTACAAGTGACTTTTTCCACTCAGAAGGAAAGAATAATTGCTTCATAATGCATTGAAAAGTTCCCGGAGGTGAGGAGAGATATAGAGAGAAAGAG
>UXGD01001624.1:0-32750 GCA_900474315.1 Torymus auratus
CACACACACACACACATACACACACACACACACACACACACACACACACACACACACACGTAGAAGTAGGATTACGTGTATATGTTTGAGTGTGCGGCGGCGGAGATTGCCGTCGAGACGTTGTTGGAGAATTGGGAGAACCGAGGGAGCGGGAAAACCGCGATTACCGACTTTGTTTGCCCGGCTGAGTGGCTAAACGCGCTTCGACTGATGAAATGGACGTAATTCCGGCTCTCCAGATGCACTTTTGATTAAAAATTTTCCTTGATGCCTCGTTATAACGTTAAGAGCATTGTAAAGCTTCATCATTATAAACTTTTAATTTCTTATCACGTTATGTTACTCTACTCCGTTAAATTCGAAAGCCAAAGCCAATACTTTATGCCATACGCACACACATACACATGACGTTCACCCGCAGCATATAGATATCGGAAGTACATTAATACACGATCCTAGCCAGCCGTAAAAAAAAGTCACAAAACCAGCCCAGCCACGGTATACACACACAATACGCGAGCGTAGTAGAGCTCTTAAATTTTCCCGGCTGCGTTCGCGTGTGTTTATGTCTGTGTGTGTGTGGTGTGTGTGTGCGTACAAAAAAGCAGGGCACTACTGAAAAATCGCGTTTAGTAGTGTTTAAACAACGACACTGCCGCGCTTTTACGTCTTCCCTCTCCGTCCTCTTTGCCGGCTTAAGCGCGCGCGCGTGCGCGCGAAGCTCCGCAATAAAGATAAAGCAGAGCGATTCGCAAGCTTTCGCTTACGAGCACTCTCTCTCGCCCTCCCCACACCCTCTCTTCATCTCTTTCCCCATCCTTTTTATTAAAGCTCGGCGGGAGCAATTCAGCGTCCGGCCAATGCTTCCCTCCCCTCCACCTCGTGTATGCGCATTCTCTTTTTCGCCTCTCCATGCTCTTCTCTTCTTTACCCTTTCTCTGTCTCTTTCTGCCTTGGTCTTCTCTGCCTCTATCTTTCTGTCTCTCACTATGCCCCTGCTATCTTCCTCCGATGTACAGCCAGCCGTTCGCAGGGACGATTGCGTCTGGTGTTAGCAGTCTGTGTGTGCGCACGCGCGTTGCGGGCGAAAAATGACAACGTGCATAACGCGTGCGTGCATGTGCGCGTAAACACGCACGTTTGTTTTCTCTTTTTCTTTCTCTCTCTCTCTTTCATCGGCGTGCGTGCACCGAGTGTGTGTGTGTGTGTGCGCGCGTGTGTGTACACGGCGGTCGGACACCAACGAGCACGCGCACGTACATTACACACACCAGTGGCACGCCCGCTAGTTCCATTCTTGGCCGTAATTTACTTTCTTCTCTCTCTCTCTCCCTCTCTCTCCTCTCTCTTTCTCTCTCTCTCTTTCTCTTTTCCACGCTCCCTTTATTCGTAATATAAAACACACCGCGACAAACCGCACGCTCGTGCATGTGTGTACGTGGTCAGAAATATGAAAAAAGGGGGAGAGAGAGAGAAAGAGAGACGAAAAAAAGGAGAACGCACGCGCGCGCACACATACACACCACCCACTTACCGCCGTTACCACCACCAGCCCTCGCTCAAGTGTGCGCCGAGGGCGATGGACTCGGTGGGGCGGCCGATGTGGGAGAGAAAAACTTTCGCACGCGAAAGCTTGCACCCCGTCGCCGCCGCCAGGGTGGCGCGCGCGCTATGGCGAGCACCGCCTGTAATATACAGTACATGCAGTTTTTTTTGCCTTCTTTTTTTTCGCTGCGTGGACAGACACACATACAAAAGCACTGTTGTGAAGGATCGACGGAAAATGCCGCGTTGCCGTACCGGTCTTGACTGATACATATATATATACACAGACGAACAGTTTTCTCCCTATGTACGCGCGTGCAGAGACCATTTTTTAAGGTCTTCGACGCGGCATTTTCCGCTCGTTTCTTCCGGTCGACGGGACTGGGATGTGCCCCCCTCCAAAACAAAAGCTTTAGAGATCTACTATAAGCGTAGTTAGTTTGTTTTTACCTGTATTCATTTGTTTATTCTTAGAATAGGTCAAATGTGTGCTCAGACCTTCGTCAGCAGTCCTTTACGACTTTGCCGTTGCAGCAAATCGACGACTATTTATTTCGCGCGCGAAAATGCAATGACGAGAGACGCGTCCTTCGGTCGTTTATTCCTGCCCCAGCCGCAGTCGCAGCGTTAAAGCACGGTTCACGCTTTATTTATTGCAATGGAAATTTATATTCTTTCAATCCGATGTCATATCCAGTTCTTTTCATGCCGACTGTTATGGCGTACTTTTGCCCAATGCAGTGAATTTGATTGGCAGTGAACTATTAGAGTTAGCGAGTATGTCATTCCCATGTTACAATGATACCTATAGATTCAATTTAATTCACTTTTCGTTATAGAACTATATTTGGGGATAAAAGGATATAACGCGGATGAATTTCATGTACCATGTTAAGCTTGTCAGGTAAATCCTCTGGATTACTGGACATGGCCGAGCACAAATTCTGGATGGTTAATCAAAGGGGTAATTGATGACTAGCAGTGTATGAAATGTTCTGACCTCGTGAACTTCAATGACCGGTTTCAAAAGCTCATTGAATATCTGCATACCTGTAAAGCCAGTTTCAAGAATTTTAATTAAAATTAGTTGCTCTAATAAGCTACAGAAATACACGTAATTATAATTAACGTCGTATCGTCTATACACGAAATCCATCAGGTATACATGGGAATGACTGAAAGACTCAACCGTATCGACGTCATTTAATATCATTAACTCTCATCAGCGAACTTATTCTTAAATTCACTTCAATCATCCGAATAGAGCTAGAACTATGATCATTTATCTTGCTTCATTCGTGGCGATATAGCAAATCGATAAGCGGCAACAGTATCAAATTCCTCGTGCAATTTGCCAAATCAGAAAAGTCGTAAGGACTGCAGTCGCTCCCCCCGTTGGGCAATGACAACTTTGTATACTCAGTGGGGAAGGTCGCACATACACGCACGCGCCTAACCTTGTCAGCAATGATAGGTTAGCGTGTCTCTTAGGCAATAAGGCAATTCTTTGTTCTATAAGCAAATGAAAAAAAATACAAAAAAACAAAAAAAAAATACAAATAAGCAACATAATAAATGAAAAATATAAAAATATCAAACGAGCAACGTCTCGTACGACGTGGTTCATGACGTGGTTCTAACTTGGTTGATGGTTTATGCCCTGGCCCCGCCCCGGTTGCCCGGTTGCCCCTTCCACCACCACCACCACCAACCACCACCAACTACCACCACCACCACCGACCACTGGCTTTGTCGTTGTGTGCCCGCCCCGACCTGAAACCTGGATGAACAATACCACACACGTCTTCGGCTGGCGCGCGCCCGTCTTCTTCTTCTTCTTCTGCGCGCGCACGCCTGTCGATTGAATAACGCCCGATGCCCCGATGACACAATGGACCTCCTGGCGATGTGTGACAAAACGAAAAATTATACCTGAAAAATAACTTGGCGGTGGGACAATATGATCGCCGACCTGTGATATTCACACCCACGTGATAATCACGCCACGACCACCGACCACCGACCAATGGCGACCTCTACCTGATACCAATGAACGCGCACCGCCAATGTGAAAAATGTGAAAACCGCCAACCGTGTGTACCACGCTGTGTGTACGCCCAACAGTACAAAGCCTCAATCACTGTACCCGATTGTTACGGACCCGAACGGTAATACCAATACACCACTACTTAATGTTTCTAATTCTCTCTTTCTCTTTCTCTCTACTTTTCCTCTTTATACTTTATTATTTATCATTGAATTTTTTTTTTGTTTTTTCATCCTTTTTTTTATTACGATTATTATTTTAGTTACTTCATTTTTCACTTTGTCTTTAATTGCGATACTCTCGTTTACGGTGCCATTATTATACTTTTTTTTATACTATACTCGGTCGATATTCTCATACATCTCACAGTTTTTTTTTCTTTCCACACTTCAATGGCTCTCCCCAATGGAAATCCGGCGCAGTTTAGTTCTCATGCATGCAATCGTTGCTCTGGACGATTTCCATCGGGGAACGCTCTATTACTATTATTATGATTTTTTTTCACTTTTTTTTATCCTTTCTTTTTCTCTATAAACTCACTTCTCTATCTCTCTTTATCTATCAAATAATGTCAATTCATTCGGCCCAATCACCCGCCCAATTGACAATTTCGATGTGTCTCTCGGCATTTTTGAAGCTACACATATATATATATATACATTCGCTGGGTTTTGTTTTGGCTGCTCTTCCAGAATTCCTGAACGACTCGCCAGCTCGATATCTATATAGGTGATATATATATGTATACGTCGTACATTTTAACATATAACCGTCAAGGTGTCTCGCCTTCCGAAATTCCAAGGTGGCACGACCAAGGCTCTTTGAGAAACTCATCATCTTTGCAAAATCCCGGTGCGCTTGCGAGTGAGAGAGAGAGAGAGCGAGATAAAGAGTAGCGGCATTGTGTCCTCTCTTTCGACGCGCAAAAGTGGCACGCGCAGAACCGCCACTAGCCATTACCATCTCAAAAGTTTCGCTCTCTCACTCGCCTCACTCACTCACTCACTCTTCTGGGTAACAAAGAGGAGAACGCCCTCGTTCACATTCGCGCGATCCATTATGCCTGGAACCTCGTTAAACTGAAAACCAGGCATCTCTGATAAACTATTCAACGTCTTTCTTTCTTTCTGCCTCTGCCTGCCTGCCTGGCTACCCTTGAAACCGCGCGAGGGTGGGCAAAGGAAAAAAAAACGAAGAAGAGGGACTTCCCCGGAAATTGGCGATGGTTCTTTAATGTCCCGATGCTGCTATTTTCTCGGTGCTGTGATTTCTCTCCCTCTGGCCGTTATTTTTTCGCCCCCGCGGTCGTTGTCCTCGTTCTTCTTCCCGCTGCCGGCCCCGCGTGCTATACCCTCCGCACGACCGGCGCGTCCCGTGGCCCACTTATGGTCCTCGATGAGATTGGTTCCTTCTTTCTCTCTCTCTCTCTCTATCTCTCTCTTTTTCGCTCGACGGCAAGAATGTAACGAGGTTCTTCCACGACGATTGTTAGTCCCGCAGGAGTCGATGTGTATAGTTGCCGGAAGGTGACTTTCGTTTGGTTTTGTCCAGAAGATCACCTCATCAATGTTACTTTTTTATCGTCTTTTTTTTGCCTTCGTGGTTCATTGAAGGATTTTAATGATCACGAATTCCTTTCATCAATATTATATTCAATCAATATTACCAGTGTACAGCAGAACGAGTCAAATTTGTTGACATGTTCGCAGATATCATCAAAATGATAGGCTAAGGTTTTGTATTAGTACAGCCGTCATCCACTATCGAATAACCGAATGAAATGAACAGTAAACAAGTCTCGGCTTTATCTCTGTTAATATTGTAATTAATTGTTTTTATTTTCATTACTTTTCAATACTGTTTTCATCGCTCAAATATTAGTATGCTTAATCACGAAATGTACAATCATTTAAAAACAATTTTTAAATTTAAACAATGTAGTCTGAATAACAACCAAGTATTAAAAACATTGTCATTTCATTCTCTTTAAGTGTCGTTAAAATATCAAACTAAAATGGTTACGCCTAATACAAATTTTCTCTTGATTGATTCGTTATTCCCAGAAAGATAAACGTTGTCTGCATGAAAAAAACAGCGTAATAAACGAGTCACTATATGTGCATAATATGTATGCAGATGGCTGCTGCTTTTATCCTGTGTATAATTCGAGGGTGCGGTATAATAACCTTTTTTTTAGTAAAGGAATACATATACACAGCGGCTTTAGGCTACTGAACCTGAATGTTTACTGATGATCTTAATACTCGTCCTATCCCAGATTTTTTGGCGTTTAATACCTGCAATGTTTTAAACAAAATGGGTCGATTGGTGAATGGATAATGCTAAAATAAGAACAAAATATGGTATATAATTTTAAGTCCATTACATAAGGTATAATACAGATACAATTATTCATCAAAATTATGTATTCAGCCGTCGGCGTTACCTGATCGATCATGAGATGATCCGAATGAATTAATTTGTTGTCTCCTAATTAAAGTCCTGTCATTAATTTTGATCAATAAATGTATCTGCAATGAAAATGTATTATTAAGATATCTGAAGGATTTTTTCAGACACCCCCCATGGCTACGGCGTCGAAAATTTAATTAAAAACTCTAACGAGAGGTAGTAGATTCCCCTATTAACTAATAAACCTGATTCCTTTAATTGAATTTTAAAAATCTTTACTAGCCCATCAGTGTGGCTACAAAAGAGACAGTCCTTTTGTTGTACGGGCATTAGAGCTCGCAATAAAAAACTTTTCCGTGTTTTTTTGAAAAGAATGACCACGCAACTCTCTGTACCCGTGAGTAAGTTATGGAAGATCCCACATGTACAAAACCAAATGCAACCACTATACACAGATAGTTTCGTTTTACGATAAAAGCCTTTTTTATTGTTGTTTTTAACGATCCACCGTAAACGAAGACGCTTTAAAGCTATATACATAAATAGATAAATTACCTGCTAGATTCTCTCGGTAAAAACACACGTAGAAACTTAAATTATTTTCCTCTTCCTTCTTGTTGCAAAGTTCAAAGTAAAGTTCAAACTAATGACGAAGTATTATATATTTTGCTTACACCACCTTTGATCGCGATTTTTTTTTTTTTTTTTTCAAAATATTTTTGCTCGGTATACTTCGGTATTCACACAAACCCCTTCTGTACGACCCCGACAACAATGCAAAAAGGGCTTGCATAACTCGCTGAGTTTTTCTGATTTTAGGATCCTGACCATCAGCTCGGACATGGATACTATTATGACGATCATGGGTGATATGGTCCCCAAGCTTGAAGAGGTGAGACTGCAATATTTTGTTAAGAATTATGTAAAATAAGTTCTCTTACTTTTTTAAATGTTGAATTAAAAAATGATAATAATACACTGATAGAATTTTCCGGTTGTTGCGGTGTCGTGCCGAGAAATTTTTCTGTGACCGTAACGGTAAAAGTTTGAGATTTTACGAAAATGTATATTTAACTACATATTAAATATGTATTGTTCGTAATATTATTCAGTGTTAGTTCCTAATCAATTTCTTACTTTGTATTTTGTATAAAAGCTATCATAACAATGATTCTATTGTGAATCTAATTATTGATATCCACATCAATTCAGGGTAAAATTTATACGAAGGTTAGTAAAAATTACCATGACACTTGGATAAAAAGTTATCATAAATCAGTACAATTTTTATGGATTGTTACTGGAATATTTATGAAACACTACGGTAATATTTCACGTTAAGCATATTAACCACAGTAATAATTATAAAGTTTCAGAAAAGTCTGTTTTTTCTCGATTAACACGAATTTCGCGGTAATTTTTCTGGTAAAATTCTACCCGCGTATCAAAAGGACAACTTTTAATTACGACATACCTAGATTTAACGATAAAGACATCACATTCTAAAAAAAAGTATTGATTTAAACATCGTGAATCAGTGCTGCGTAACTGAAGCATTTATCTTGATTTAAATAATTGCTGGGCATCAAATTAACATACAAAGCGCAAGTATTTTTAAAGTGCAAGAATGACATCACGCCATTCATCGCGTACGTATAAAGGAATGCAAAGAAAATAAACGATTATTTGTTCTAGGGTGATGGCTCGCCTTAGTAGAGAAATAAGGATGTTTAATTTAAAGAATTGACGAGCTAGTCGTGATACGCACTAAACGTTTCAAAATTTTAATTAAAGTATATTGTAGATAAATTGAGTAGTAAGTTTTTATAAGCTACAAAGCCATGCGTCTTTTTATGGAATGGATGCTCATTAAATGAACTTTTTAATTTTAAGAAATTAATATTGTAACTAAAAAATATGACGTAGTTTAAGCACCAAGACGCAATTATGATACTTTTTAAACCATATTTATGAACTTTCATTTTTTTTTTTTTTTTATTATAGTAATGTATTTAAAGCTTGCAAGTTTTGATTGCACGGGATTATTGAGTTAAAGCACAATATTACAACATCTACAAAACTTCGGTCTATTATAACTTTTCAACGTGCTTATAAAGTTCACAATTATAAACAGACTTCACTTTATAATGTAGAAAATAAAATCAAAACTTTGTTGCAGTAAATTAACGACTACCTTGCCATAACATTGAAAATAACAAAACCTCTTTCGCTTTGAATATCAAATTTAAACATAGTTTATGTGTCGAACATCTCATTAATTTCCCCTGTCTATTGCAGAGCGGTCTGAAGAACGGCAACGAAAATGACATCGATCTGCGCATGCTTGTGCATCAGAGTCAAGCGGGATGCGTCATCGGCAAGGGTGGCAACAAGATCAAGGAGCTGCGAGAGGTGAGTTTTGATTTTCGATGTATTCTATAACAAACTCCATCGCGAAATTCCTCGATGTATACGCGCGCATAGTTAGCGCGGAGTCGACGAACTCGTGCATCATCGATTTTCCGGGTACACATCGGAGAGATAGACGCTTGCGAAATTACCGTCGAAGACGAAGTTCCATTTTGGAAGCGTGGAATCGTGAGGTCGGAGTTGCGGTTATGTAGTTGAAAATGCCCATCATGGTTGTGTACTTTTAAAACTAGAAAGCTTTCATAGCAAAAATTAACTAGTGCGTATCTTAATTGTTATCAAATTATTGAAATGATAACAAAGCGATAAAAACAGATTGATTTTTTAAAAAACAAGGCTATAAATTGTAACGCAATAGAGCGGAGAGCAGAAGAATCGCTTGTTTCCTTTTCGACGCTCGAAACTTCACGATGTTCAGACTCTTTCCCCTACCTTCCGCGTACAGTTTCGTTTACCACAGGGAGAACAGGACCCAGGAGTCTCATAACTCCGCAGCGGGACCGAAAGTTTCGACTTCTACGTGTCTCGAGTCTTTATTGTGGAAGCTAAGGGGATGTAATTTTTCAAAAATCAAGTTTTCAACCCCCGCGAGCTACCAGGGGTACAGTTATCTTGGGGTTTGTATCTTTCCCCGATAAGTTTGATGAGGTTGGTAGAACCGTTGTGGGGTGGATGTAAATAACGAGACAGTCTACAGAAGACATCCAACAATTCGGTACAAAAAAATAAATGAAATTTTTTTATAGTGCACACCTACCAGACCAGATGTTTTTATTTCTCTGGACCTTTCTGAATAAAAGAAAACCGTGGAAACGGTGTATCTGGTGGCAAGCTTTTTTGCTAACAGTAAATTAATTTTTTTTTTTAATGCTGAAAAGTTACCCCCCTTTGAACAACTCGTGTTACCATTTCACAAAAAGAAAATAAAACTGGAGAATGCGAGCTTTCATTTGTTTTTTACAGAATGAAAAAAAAAAACGTTCATTTCTTCAAAAGTTACATGAGTTCTTGAAAGAGTGTAAAATACATTAATTTTTGAAAATACATCGAAAAATGGCAGAAATCTCCCGCTTTTTTGTATTTTCCCAGGATTTCGTGAATTTTACGTTCATCTTTGAACTCATGTGACGTTTGAAGGAATCACAATTTTTTCAACTGCCAAGAAGCAAATGAAGGCTCGTATTATCTAGTTGTATTTTATATATATTTTTTTTTAATATACGTGCGACTTCCTGATAAAATGATTTATTTTTGAAAGAGGTCAGTCGTAAGCCCTTTTTTTTAGAAATAAAGTTATTGTCCACAAAAAAGCTTGCTACCCAATTTACCATGTTTCCAATTCGTTGTACATTCAAAATGACCCAAAGAACCAAAAAAACGTGGCACAGTAGGTGTGCTCGACAAAAAATTTTCTTTACTTTTATACCCATTTGTTTGATGATTTCTGTAGAGTTGCTCATATATATCAGTGTTTCAAACGATTTATTGTGCCGCGGCAAAGAGCCGGAAATGCTTGACTGCCGCGCGTGAAAAGAAATCGGCCGCGCAAATTGCCTCAATATGGGCCAGCGCATGAAGAATACGCCTCTTTGCGGACTCCGTGAAAGCTCCTGACGACGACGATACGCTGCGCTGCGCTTCCACTCGGCGACGACGTCAGCGAGTCACGTATATTTTGAATCGGACTCGCGACCGAAGAATACCTTTTATTGATTTTCCGAGACGCGCGACACTTTTTTTCCCTTTCTCTGTTCCGCCTTCGCGTCTCTTTTTTTGCATCTCGCGCAGACATTTCGGCATTGTTCCGTGATTAATAGTCCGGGATGCGATCGGCTATGGCGATACATTTTTCAATGCCGCACGTTTTTTTGTTGTTCCTCGCGAGATTGCAGTATGCACAATGTGTATAGAAAGGAAAGTTTGTTTTTAATGAATTATTCAGATGAATATGCAAATTTTGTGTATTATGTTGGCGGGTAGATATCTTCGTTATCGATTTTTCATGCCGGTGAAAATTTAAATATGAAATGAAGTGCTTTTTTAAAATATTTCGGTTTGCTAAATAATGTATTTTGAGTTAATTATAAAAATTAAATTTTGTAGAAGATTGCTTGATTAGTTCGTTTAATTTTTCCGTTATTTGCATATTTTAAGAAGTAAAATACGTCGCATGTATCTACAATAAAAATAAAAATATTAATAGCCAATTTTGTAATACATACATCTCTGTATTTAGGAGTGCCGGTATAGTAGAAATCTGCTCAAGTATATAATATTCCAAAGTCTTTCAGATTAAAAAGGGAATTCTCATAGATTGATTAATTCAAGCATTATAATAAGAAAATTTCAATTATACGTAAACTAAAGAATAAAATTTACAACAACAACAACAAAAAAACACTGAATTATCCAACAAGACAGCAAAACAAAAACGAACACCATTATTTTCAAATCAACTACCGCCAGTTCTACCACCACCGCGGCATCTCTCGTCTCACCGCTCCATACCATAAACAAAATTATTCCTGTTTCCTCCTGGTGCTGCTGCTGCTGCATACTCGATCGGTAAACAACCGACAAACTTCGCACCGCGTGGTTTTGCTCACATCACTCGCGGCCATTTGTCTTCGTCGTCTCGAGCGCAGAGAGAAATAAAAAAAGACCCGCAGCATAGCCCGGCCCCGATCAGCCGTGAAATCCGGTTAGGAAATCGTCGCCGGGGACACGGCAAAATTTACGAGTTGGCCCGATCGTGCGTGAATCGCGCGGGAAATTGCTTTTTCTCCACTGCAAAGGTTTTTGCGCTCGCGTATAGTTGGGAGTCGATGTTTTCAACGAAAGTAGTGTACAGAGTGAGTGAAGAAAGTCGGTTGTTGTTGTTTTTTTTTTCGTTGCGAAGAAGTAGGTAGAGTTGTGAGCCGCTGGAGTTTTCGCGTGCGATTAATTGTGTAGGGAAGGTGTTTTTGTGTAGTTACGTGGAGCGAGTTTTTTTCCGTGGAGATGTAGAGAGTACAGCAGTAGGTTTGTTGTTTAGGAGTTAGTTCTCACAAGTCACTCGTCCATTGAACGACGCTAGATTGTATGTTTATACTTGTTTAAGAAGTTCTTTTAGGCATGATTCGAGAATTAGTAGACAATCGTCGTTTAACCGGGAAAGTCAACAATCAATGTTTTTAATATGACACTCAATATATCCAGTGACTCATCTCGTCCTCCTGTTTATTATTTCCAAACCCCCCATACAGACATTTGATTACACTGCAGACGAGAAAAAAAAATTCTCAACGACCTTACATCCACTCCATAGTAAAAAAACTCCGCCTTTACGAGCCCTCGTATATCTCCATTACCGCTCTCGATAAATAATACAGCGAGTTACAACGTCAACGCGCGACGACTCTTACCTATGTACCCGCACACCACGCACTCGCGCAAAAACCCACAACCCTTTCCTTCCGCTCCCCCGCGCTCGAGCGGAAGATAAAATCGCAAAGCGTCGAAGCTCGCCAGCGAATTAATTCCACGAAAGCGAGCCGGATAATTGCGCGCACGCGACGACCACGACGACGTCGGGGAAGTAGTATATACGCGAACGGGTTTTCCGGGTAGTTTTTTTTTTTTTGTTGAATTTTGGGCACACGCGGGGGTTCAGATGCCGAGAGCGCGAAGGGATGGTAATCTGGACAGGATTTATACGTTGGATTTGCGACGTGTATGGGAATACGAGGATTGAGATATAACTAGAGCGCGCGCGGAAATTTCGTTATCTGAATTGTCGCGGCCGCACTGATAAATCTGTCGGTAGTCTTGAATTACGGTTAATGTAAATCATATTGCCCGAAAGGACACTTCGGGCTTATGCTGCTCTGGTTTTGGCTTTTTTTTCATTATTCATAGGCTTGAAGAAATAATTGTTTATCAAATAGTATAAGAAAGGAACAGCGGTTTTATCAAAACGAGTTGAAGCTTAAATTTGCACGGACGAAGACTGTTTGATAAGGCTGGTGGTAAATGTAAGATGGAAGGAGGACTTGGAATTTGAAAGTTAACGGTGATAACGATCAACTTCAAATTTGTATAAATTGAACTAATTTAAGTACGGTTTTACCCTGAATATGTTAATACGCTCATGAATAGACTAATGAATGGAAATAGCTTGATACTTTGATAGATATAAAAGTATAAAGACTTCCATACGCATTAAAGTCATGTCAGAGCCATACAGATGGTTGAATCGAATTTTTTTATTGATTCAATTTGCTTTCGAGGTTGCGATAATTATATCGTTATCGCCTCTCTTGTGTCAATATGTTGAAATAAATTTGTTTATCTGATATTACTCAATCATCATTTAGTGCACGATAATACATTACTCGAAAATCAAAATAACTTGGCGCTTTCAAAGCCCCCAGCTAACCCATCAAACTGACGTGAAACTCGAATATCCAGCATCGCTCTCAGCTCGTCCGAAAAACTTGCTCACTCTCTCGCAAATCCGCAAAGATCCAGCCACTATATACAACGCGCTAGCAAGCAAGTTCGATTAATCGGGAGAACCTCAGTACGCGCTCGTGGAACTTTGAACTGAAAGCCGCTTTGGTATCGTTAATACCCGGGGAGAAGACGCGGAACGAAGACGATGAAACCGCGCGAAGAAATTAATCGGCGCCAAAGTTCTGGCGGTTAATTAGTTTCTCCGGCTGTATACAGAAGAGAATTTTCAATTTTGCGTGATTAACGCGGGGCGAGGCGCTCGTAATATCGTGACTCTGTCGCGTTAAAATTATTATATCCGATGGGGGATTAAGGTAATGAAGTTCCGGCACGCGATTACTTCTTCGAACGCTGTATCTGTATATCTGGCCACAAGATAAATAATAATAATAATAATTCGTCGGGTATGTTACTTATGAAGAATAAGTTCAGAAATATATAGCAATTACGGCTCTGGGTAATTTAATTACGAAACTACGAAAAACGCGTGTATATTCCGGTTGGCCTATGTTCGACTTTAGAAAAGACAAAGCCGACAGTTCCACCCACTTCTGCAACGAGCGAGCAGCCCTAATTTCCATACGGCGCTCTCCTCTTGTCTACCGGCGATAACAGTAATAATTTCTCTCGCAACCACGAAACTACCACCCTCGGCACTTTACCCCCAGCCCTCTTCTTACCTCCTGACCCAAAAACCGCCCTCTACATCCCCAACGACGACGACGACGCGTCTGTCTCACTCACCCCCTATACCTACGCACAGACCGACCACAGCTGATCGTCACCACTGTGTGTCCATGTGCGTGTCACGCTCGACGTGGACGCGTAATGACGAGTTGCGCGAAAAAGTCGCAGGAATTCTCCAGAGATATCATTACTACTCTCTCTCTCTCTCTTGCTAGCTTGCTCGCTCGTCGACGGGGGTTTGCCCGTATGGCGTTGAGAACAGGTGCTCCCTCCTATATAACGGACGCCTCTCTCTCTCGAGCAGCTGCCGCGCCAGGTGTGCGCGTCTTTTTCTCTTCTGCGTGCCTGCGTGCGTGTGTGCGTAGAGACCGACGCAGGCTGCTGCTGCTGTTGTTGCTGCTGCCGCTGATGATGATGGCGGTGCTGATGGCTGGAGAGAAGTGTATGTATGTAGAAGGCTGGCGAAGGAACTTGAGCAGAGAGGAGGGAGAGAGGAATTTTTTGGCGGGAGATGGAGGGAACTGGTCCCTGGGTATATAGCGTTTGGAGGTAGGGGAATTTTTTTTTTTGACAGTGGTGCTGGGACGTAAAAGTTTTTGGGATGAAAATTACGTTGTATAATACTTGAATTCTTTAGAAATATATAACTATGGTTTATATAGTAAAAATATCTGCTTTTGCAATGAACAAAAGTAATTTTTGTCTTGTACACCAAGCTACGATTAATTTTAGCGATTTTTATAACAGAACTTTTTTCCCACATAAAATCAAATCAATCAATCGTTCAATTTCAATAATAAAAATCGTTCAGCGTACATTGAAATTACTTTAAAACAGTATAACGCGCCGACTGTTAAATATTGCGTTATATCCCCCTGGAAATCCACTTTGCTAAAGCTATTAAAAAAATATACGAATACGCATATCCATCTCGCACAGATAGTCAAGCGCTTTTATTGCTCTTTCGCTCTCTTATGTAAACGTATTCTCGCGCTGGCAATAAGTACTTATATTATATTTATGGAATGCATAAAGCGCTCATGTAGCACGTGCCGCAACACACATACTGAACGCGTGCGTATCATTAATGTCCTCTCCGAGGAGGATAAAAACTTTCGTAATGACAATTTATTCGTCAAAGTAGGTTGCACGTTCCTATGCACATCACTCGAGATGCGTGTAAAACTCGTGCTTGGGTACTAACTGCCCGACGTTCGAGTTTTCCAAGCTCATTTACATTCAATTCGAGAAATAGAGCGCAGTGGCGTACACAAGCTTTCAACTACGTCGTTATGTACTTAAAATAATAATCCGAAAAATGTGCAGCTCGAAGCGGTTTTGAAAATTTTCGAAAAACGACAAAGAGGCTCGCAACGCTGCTGCACACGCGTATATCCTGCTACTCTTGCAGCCTCTCACGCTCTTTGTTACGCGATCGCTCGCTCGGCCGGCTGTTAAGCGCGCGGGAAAAATCCTGAACGCGTTTTCCGGCGTTCTACACCGCACCTATATACTAACGATGTTTGCCAGAAGCGCGCACGCTTTCCCGGATATTATCGATTTATCGGGCAGGCAAGGGCTTCTTTCGTTGCTCGTAGCGCTGATTTGATAGGTTAAAGTGAATCGTATTTTTATCGAAAGGTTGTGGCTCGGAAGTCTTATTAGGAAAATACTATTCAGTTTTAAAGAAAATGATTTTATTTTCTATCTACTTATGTATATGAAGAAATGTCGTAACACACAAAAAAAAAGACTAAAGAAGCTTGCCACGTTTAACATTTTTTTTTCTCCCTCACGAGCAAGAAAAAAAGAGCACGAGCACGCGTGGCTGCGCACACGACGCTCCGTATCGAATCACTGCATAAGGCGCGTTCTTGCGTTTAAATACCTACACGGCGCGCGTTTTTCCCGGAATTTGAAACATCCAAGCGCGCTTGGCTCTTCGCGTCTTTATATTCCTCTCTCTCTCTCCTTCCGAGACGCTCTGGTGGCGAATCAATGGGCGCAGCTGAAAGGGAAACGAAGTCACGTGACTTCGCGAGCAACAGCAGCAGCAGGCACATAAAGGGACGAACTCCCGAAAAGAAGTTGCCCGCCGGCATCCGTTCTTCTCTCGCTCGCTTTCAGGCCGTCTTCAATCCAGGTGGGACGGTCGAGAGAGCCTTCAATGTTTGATTGTAGCAGGAACGAGGGGGTAGGCGGGGGGTAGTAAGATTTTCGGCGGGAGATGAGTTTTATGGGTGGAAAAAGGCGAGGTTTAGGGTTGATAGAAGGGTGAGATTAAACGAGGAAAATCATGCGGGCTCGCTGATGAGAGATGGTGTTTTTTTTTGGTCGGATATGCTAGATAAAGAAATATTTTCTAATACTTAGAGAAGAACGCGGGTCAAGTTTAGATAAAGCGAAAGGCAAAACAATTTTCATAAAATATATAATCGTTACAACTCGGCCTCTTTTTAGTATGAGAGTTTAAGATTCTTTTCAGGCCACGCGCGCGAGCCAAGACTCTCGCAGCTGCCGGAACTACAATTGCAGCCCGGTCGTCGCCGAGGCATTTTCCGCGCGCTCGCGTGCACACATAGTAACGCGTCATTCAGAAATCGGTTACGAGGCGCAGGACCGGTTTTCCCCGACTGCAAAACTTCTTGCTTCGTCGGATATAACATACGTCACCTTTTGCACGTCGTACAATAGCCTCAACACTTAATACCTATACGATAAACCTTGCGCCTGTTATCTATATACAACATGCAATTTAAGGCTAGAGAAAAAGCGAGCGTGCATCGTGCTAAAAACACAACGTCAACCCCCTCGAAAAATTATGAAAAATTCCCTCCGCTCACAAACCCCAGCTCATACACATACACATATGCCATAACCACAAAGAACCACCACCACCACTGTACTCTCCCCCCTCCCCCTCCCCGCGCCCTCTCCCTCTCGCGGGGCCCGCGCGCGCGGGAATAAGGGCGGCCCTGCGCCCGCTCCTCGGCCTCAGTTGTCGATCGGCGCTCGTGAGGTTCAGACGCGCACGCGCATTCCTCTGCTGCATACGTACATATACATACACAGTGAATAAGTGTATATATATACCATGGGACGACTGGCGCAGTGGATCGTGGAGACGGTCGAGGCCGTGAGGAGGGACGCGAGAGGTTCGAGCGGCGAGCATCGGTGAGTATATAGATGTATGGCTGAACGGGTTTAGGTGAAGCGACGTGAGATCTTTTTTTTTTCTTTTTTCGAGGAGGGAAGAAAGGGGTTGGGAGAGGAAGATGCAGGGTGATGTACGTTATTTTAGTAAGTGCGGTATATTGGGTCGTTCAAATATTTACTCGATGCTCGTTTTGTATTTTAGCGCGCTTTCTTCGATCCTTCATTTTACACGGTTCGCATGAATACAGCAATTGAAGCATTTTTGGTCAAAATAAAAGAAAAAAAAAATACTCTTGTTTTTAACGCTTGAATGCAATTTTCAACTCGATGAGAGAATAAATTCATCGGAGCAGCATTTCATTGTTCAATGGGTACACGCTCGCATTCTTCACTTTTTCACAGGCGAGAAGCGCGAAAAGTTCATAAATGCATAATGCATGCGGGAGCCGCCCTCCTACGAAATCCCGCGAATTAACGCGACGTCGTGCTGCTGCTCTCACGTGGGCTCGGCGCGCTAAAGAGCGAGTTTTTACGCCCGGTTTTGGAAAATTTTCATTCGCCCGCGCGGATGATTGATACCCACGCCGTACGCGCCGTTTTCGAGAGGGCTTCGTGAAATTTACATTCCGGTCGGGGAGGATATTTGGGATGGAAATTCGCGGTCGGTTGCAAAATCGTAAAGCGTTTCGAAAGTTGCGCTCGCACGTTGATTAAAGCGGATACCGTAAATTCGTGGATTTGTGGTTTTTTTATTAGTCGATTATTATCGTTACTTTGGTTGATATTGAAATGCTTGGCCGTAGAATTCAATTTCGCATTTGAAATGACAAAATATATTACAATATCATTAATTTGAGTACCAATCACTTTTACATTAAAAAGACCCTTAGAAACCCGAAACATTAAAGCTCAAAAAACTACAGAATAAAAAAAAAAGAAGAAAAGCCGAGCTTAGAGAGCCAGAACCGACGCTCACAGCTCGCGCTTGAGAAAAACGAACACACGGTTTCCCCCTCTTTCTTTTGCTCTCCCATTCTCACCTCTCTCTCTCTCTCTCTCGCATAAAGACGCCCGGGGACGTATCTTCGACCGCTCGGTCGACAATGACGGCGCGATCTCGCTCTCCTTCCTTTTCCCGGGGAAAATTGAGCCACGCCGGCTGCTAGTCTTTTTTCCCAGGTTCAGAGCAGGCGGATTGAAAAAGGCCTTTTAAACGGACAAAACGCGGCCTTCTTCTCTCTTTCGTGCGCAGATGTACGCGGACCAGAGATTTAAAGGCGCGGGGGGTGGGGATGAGGTTTAAAAGTCGCGCGAAGTGTAGTTGGAGTTCGTTCGGAGGCTTATGGTCAATTTTTTTTATGTGAAAATAAAATTGAACACTACATTATTTAAACTATTATTTTTTTATTGGAGGAGTGGGGAAAAGTGCTCCAATTCAATTGGGGCTGTTATTAGATCATTTCATGCAAATATAGATAGAATTTTATTTTCCGAGGAATATCTGTCGATTGAATTGAAACTGGCAGTAAACGTTTGCCGAGTGTATGGGAAAAATATTTGTATAAATTATGTTCATTTCTTTTTCCGGAATGAAAAGATTCTTTGTAATACCGTCTTTTTATCTCTTTTTAATCGGCATTTTTATTATACATATCCAATTACACAGTAGTCGTAACGCTCTCAATTAGTGATTTATTTATAAATTCCGGCATTAATTACTCAATAATTTTCACTGCAATTAAAATATACTCTGCTTAAAAAAAAAAAAAAAAAAAAAAAAATTTGTAAAACGAGCACAGCCAGTTTCCCCGAGCGCTTGGAAAATTCAATCATCATGGCGACTAATCGCCACTCGTTACTCACTCGTCGCGCTCTGTGCGCAGAGAGGGCTGATTCACACAACGTACGCGAGTCATTAAAATAACCACGAAAATGAAAGTCGTCGTCGTCGTCGTCGTCGTCGTGTTCTCGTGTGAAAATAGACGGCGCGCACGTGACGAGGGGGATAAATCACCTCGACCGAACTTTATATCGGGGCGTATCATAAGGCGTTGGCTCCTCGCTATATAGGGTTCTTTTTTCACGAAGAGCTCGGGATCAAAGATTTACGAGCTTGAAAAGTGTACTTTGTAGCTTTTCGAAACGGAAAAATGGAGCGAATAGTTCGGAGTGTTTTTTTATTTATTCGCTGATGGAGGTGGGCGAGTATTTTATTTTAAAGAAGAGTTGAGCGAGATTTTCAGACAGTCGTTAGTTGTTTTGGCAAGAGCTGTAATGCTGTTTGGAGATGGAAATTTTTCAGTAGCTAGAGCGCGCATTACCTATTCAAAGATTTTTTCTGAGCTAAAGAGCTTTTGCGCGTTGAGAATGCGCAAAAGCGTGTAATATTCAGGAGGCAAAATTTATTTTCACCTGGAAACTTTTCTCAGCTTTTTATTCAATATTTTTTCGTTCGTAATATTCCCTCTCTCTCTCTAAAAGTAAGATTAAATTTTTACGTACTAATTCGACTTTATCAGTTATTATTAGTCCCGGGTGTAAGCTTCTTATCTCTTCGATTATAACTTCGGTCAACGAGCCATTAACACCAAAAGCATAGCCGAGGCAATTGAACAAATATTTTACGCGCCTCCAACCAAATAAACACTCATCAAAGTAAATCCTCGCGACCAGCAAAACAAAAAAGTCTCAAACTCCAGCCGCGTACCGTCCATTATAAAGTAACTATTCCAATCCCACCAACAACCAAATCCCTGCCAAGCTGGAAACTTTCTCACCTCGTTTACCGGCGACCCAATCCCTATCGCGTTTATTAAAAAGCTCTCAGCGATATTAAACCCGCTGCTCGTGCTCAGCCCCTCTCTAGATCCGCACCCCGACGCAACTAGACTCCCTGCTTTCTCTCTCTCTCTCGCCTCTGTATAATTCAGCGGCGCGCGAACTCGATTCGCCGCGATTGTTTCGCTCGAATCCTCAAAGAGGCTCGCTTGCTCGCGCGCGTGCTCTCGTTGATTCGAGGCGAATTGGATCCGGCTCGCTCGCTTGCTTTTTTTCCTTTGCTCTTTCGCGTGGGTTGAGGCCGGGGGGTAATGGAATTGTTAGAAGGATAGGGGGGAGGAGGGGTGGATTGGTTTGGTTTCGAGGATAATGTAGTTTCTTTTATTGATTTGGGCGAAGGCGGGTGGGTAGGTATAAGAGCCTCGGGATTGAGTCATTTTTTGAGGTGAGTGAGCGTGAAATGGGCGCTTAGTTGGCGAAAAAGGGCCGGAACGATGATTATGTCGTCTTTGCCGGACTAAATAAAAGGTTTCTTATGCAAATATTGCTTTTTTACACAATATGTAAATAGTTTTTTTTTTATCAACCACTTGAAAGCGACTTTGATCTCAAGCTCAATACAGCTAACAAATACAAGACGGATCAGCGGTTCGTTACAATCCTCTAGAAAATTAATATCCGACTGAGCCGACCTCCATTCGACCCCGTGGAAATCCTCTCTCTCGCTCGCTCGCTCTCTTCTGTACAACTATAAAACTGACAGCTTAATATCGCGAAATTACTTTTACTGTTTTTCCGGCGCGCGGCAGTAAAAAGCTCTCTCCTTTTTCCTCTCGGCATATACCCGCGTAAAGTTCGACGCGGCTCTTGCTTTTCAATCCTCGGCGTCTTCAGCCTCTACATACAAGTGCAGCGTTTCGCGGAGCTCGTATATACTTTGCGTACTTTCCTCTTGTCGAGAAAGCTCCGCTGTCTCCCATACATAGTAATAATCATAAAAAAGGAAAGAAATCTCAACGACACTAGGACCATCTGGAATGTAGCTCGCCGACGAAATTAAAAAAAAATGAGAACCAGACGCGCACGTTTTTCTCACCCCCTGGCCATACTTTGGAAAGGAAAACACGCCAGCATACTATACCCCCCTGGCCCTTAATACACGAAACTAGCAATTTTTCCCGCAATATCGCGTACAGACACACGCACGCACATACGTAATTAATGGTTACTCAGCGGCGATCGACTTCCGCTCTCCGCAGAGAGACGCGCGGGCGCGACACATACGGCTGCGGGAGACCGCATATCCTTCCTGTTAATCGTGCCATCTGCTTTCCGTTCCCGCGCACTTCCGCTGCCCCCCAAAGCCGCGTGTATATATACGTACGCGCGACCTGCTGTGTGTCTGTGTATGTCTACCACCGCCGCAGCCCAATGTGCGTGTGTGTATGTATGTGTATACGAGGATTTTTGGGCTGCTTTTTTGAGAAGTCGATGGTAGAAATTGTAATACGATATATAGCCGCCGGCAGGATGTCGAGTAGGAGTTGTTGGGTCTATTTTTGGGGACCAGGTGGGATGGACGGGTTCAATCGTCTAGCCTCGTTACCAGACGTTCTCTTAAAAAAAAAAGTGAAAGTGAGGCCTCGCAGTGGATCTTAAGGTTACGCTACTTTGTTTTTGTTTTGCAAAGTATTTCGATGCTATAATTAATCATGACGCTTTATGGTATAAAGAATTATTCGCAAAAACGTAGAATGCGCAGATATCAGTATACCAATTGCTCAGTGAATGTTGAATTTTAACATTGACTTTTCCGATAAGACGAAAAATAACGCGCACAGCGAGAAAAAACATGTACATATAAAAACAACACTGCGTGCACAATTATTTACTCATTCATTTATAAATATTTCATGTGACGCGCGAGTGCACAAAGAAAAACTCACTGAAGTAACAAGAGAGCCAAGTAAGAGACGGAGAGAGAAATAGAAGGCTGCAAGAGCGAATTTCAACAAATTTTTTTTACCTCAGACTTCCACAACGTACGGAATGACAAAACGTCCTTTGACATTTGCAACTGAATAGCCCGAGCGAGCTCTCGACTGTATAAACAAAAACGAGTTCCTTTGCTGTTCCGCAGCGTCGAAATCCGCCGCGACAGAGAGACGACCAAAGTAAAAGTGCGCCTGCGCGTATATATATATATAACATGCACACGGCAATCGGCGAAAATGTAACGAGTGTCCGTTGCCCGACAAAGAGCAACAACCTTTGTAGACTATTCACGCGCGTCCTAATTGCGCTCATTATAAATACCGACAAAGACTGTACTTCTGTATACGTGTACACGATAACGAAAAAAAAAAAGAAAAAAGATGTCACGTCGAATTCAGTACTCGAAACTAATCTACCTATAGATACACGCGGAGAGATATACTTGGAAAAAGAGAACGCGCGTCTGGTGTTTCGATTTTTTTTTCGCCCCTGTATACGTACGAGTCCCACCCCCTACCTCGTTGTTAAATTCTCGCGCTCCAGTTGCACCAGAGGCGCGAAAGCAGTGCGTTAACGAGCCCGATTTGTCTAATTGCTTATCGGCCCCCGACAGCCTATACATATAGGTATAAGTGAAAATGTCCATTAACGAAATCAGAGCGCTGGTAGTAATAAATGCGCGAGTTATGGGTAGTTTCGCTGTAGGTACACAGGGGATGATGATGATTTATGGGGTAGGGAGGTTAGGTTCGCTCGTTTCGAGGTTAAGTATAGACGGGGGGTGGCAAATGAGAATAACGAGCAACACTAAGTTTTGTTACGTTTTTATTCTGGCTGGAATGCTTTCATGTCTCAAGTAGAACTTTTTACAATAATACTTAAAAGTTCCGAGCGTACAAATAATAATGCACAGTAGTTCCAATGTAGGTAGATTTTTATACCTGAATTTTTTCATTACAAAAGTTAACGTCTAGAAATATCTCTAATTAACTAATACGTATATAATAATATTAATGTAACACCACCCTTGACAACTTGTATAAGTACGCTTCTCTTCTAGCAACGTATGAGTTATCTCGTAGTATGTATATGCATTCACTCACGTGTTTCATCCACAAAGCACTTATTTCCGGATCGAAGAAGAAAGCGCTCCTATAGGCGTGTATCGCATACGTATATAAAAAAAACGTACAACATCATCTCAAGAAATGCACTGCAAAAAAGAAGTTCTCCGTTCTGTAGCACACAGTGTCTCACAGAGACAGATAGTATATGGCGAGGATGCCGAAAGCGATGGCTCCGGCGAAGACGTAGAAGGGCACACCCGGACCTGACACGTACTTCTCCTTCTCCGGGGTCTTGCTGTTGTAACCGGCTTGCCAGCCCTGCTTCGTAGGCAGGTTTCGCCTCTCGGCTTCGACGACCTCGCCAATCTGGTACTTCTTCATCAGCTGGAGTGCGTCCTTCGAGTGGCCCACGTCGCTGAAATCTTCCGTGGCGTCTTTACCCGCGTGGTCCAGGAGTATTTCCTCACCGCCAGGGTGCTCGTTCAGGAAACTCGTTACGTCGTAGACCTTGTCGTGGATCACGAAGACGGTCTTGACCTTATCGTTCATCTTCTTCATCTCGGCGAGAGTGAACTGTTTACTGGACTCGCTCATGGCTGCTGTTGGTTTATCGGTCTCTCTAGCTGGTTTCAGAACTGAAAGAGATGATTTTTTAAGTTAGGTAGTGTCGTAGAATAAACATCCTTACGCGAGAAAATTTTCATCGTACAGTCAAAATAGTTTCCTACTTCCTCAATCTCTCGTTAACCATTCACGCATTAATTAGCATAGCAAATGTTTCTTTTACATTTAACGTTTCCTCAGCTTTTTGTATAGGACGCGCAGCAGAAGATAAAACGTCGCGCGTGCACGCGTATGCTGATTTCCACCCGTGACAACGTTGCATTCTACTAACTCAATGGGTGCGTTCTATTGTTGCGTTTTCAAACGTTTTCAAACGCATCCAATGGCTCCGTAATATACAACGTTTCCATCATGGTTGAAAAAACTTTTTAAAATTTTTCATTTCACAAGATATACTCTTTATCACCGATGTTTGCTCGCTCACTCTCGAGATTTAAAGAATCTCGCGCTATTGCGTAGTAAAGTGACGATAACAACTGACTGCGCCGCTTCTCTCTATCCTCGTGCATGTACTCGCTCTCTTACGAAAAATACAATGAATTACACGTCCATTCCGAGACTCTTCGAATTATATATGTATACTCATCGTTACTAGCACCTACATTTATTGCGTAAGATCTACAGATTCTAAAAAAAGCGTCTAAACCAGTTCTTTATTGAACGCGTACAACGTATATCCGATACACGTGTACTCAAAACTACTCGTACTATCCGTATATAATATAATAATGATAATATTATCGGGTCAACATGATGTATATATCGATCGCTTCCGCGTTGTTCATAATTTCCCGCGCGAAGGCTATTATAGCTACGTGTTCGCGACTCCTCGTATACCTATCCAGCGCGCGGCTATATCTGTCAACCAAGGTCGTCGATTTACTACGCCTACAAACACATGCACAAGCGTGTATATTAATTATAGTGAGATCAACATGCGGGAAAATTCACATCTTTCAGTAGAGCTATGACGACGATGAAGAAGACTTTTTTGACCGTAATTCGTGTTTCGTAACGAGCTCTTAATTGCCATTGACGCGGTGTAAAATTATTCTTGTTTCCGATGAAAACACGATGCATTTAAGGCAAGTAAAATTTATTCAATCCTGTTTAATCCGTTTTTGGAAATTGTTTAAATCGGACCTTCTATCCTTCTAATATCAGCCAAATCAAAACTAAATAGGATATAATAAATTTTTACGGTCCGGACGGTGTAGTGGCGCAGAAATTCCGCGGTTATAAAAATTCGACGCGACAATAGAGATGCGTGGATTGTGCAACAGGAACTGGTTTGTCCATTTCCTCTTTCTTTCACACCAAATCGATTCGTCTTCGGCATCCGGTGCACAAACGCACGCACTTCTTCAAGATCGCAAACGCGTTTTCCGATCTACATTATAACCTATTTCCACCCGTAACCATTCGAGAAACAGTAGCAGCAGCACCAACTCTTACCTGAATCCAGAATGTGTGGATCGAGAAGCAATTCGTATCAATTATCGGCACAAGAATAAATGTCGACGCGGAAAGCCTCTCCAAGACTCGAAGCCGTACTCACACGCAACAGACTACTGTGGGTCGAGTAGCAGCCGCTCTTGGTCTTCGCTCGCAGCTGCCCCACTCCCGTGCGCGGCGAGAACGTCATTAGTATAGGCGCGGAGAGAGAGAGGAGCGTATATAGTGAAAGAAGAGACGCTGGAGGTCCCGCGGTGGGATGAGAGTGAAGTAGGAGTAGGTTGAAGGTTCAGCGAGTTTTTTTTTCTTTTATAAAGGTTATGGTGGGTTTTCTAGAGGATACGCGTGATGATGTTTAATGCCAAAATTATTTTCTTCGTTTTCCTTGTTTTACGAAAGATATTATTAAATTAATGTTACTCAAGCTTTACTTCTTCTTACAAATTTTATTTAAAATTCTGTTATTATTTATTTATAACTACTGATGAGCGTTGAAAAAAAAAATTATGATGTCGCCAATATTTTAATGAACAAGTTAAAATTAGCTTAATTTATCTTTAGAGCGATAAAAAACAATCGATAGCCAATGAAACAAACATAAATCCAGCGATTAATTAATCTATTGCTAATCTCCCGCGTACACGAAAACAATAAATATCCGACTATAATCCTGGAAAACACGGTTACGCGGTAAAAAGTGACAATGCAGCATGAGAACTTGTACGCGTAGTAGGATAAATACACCAGCTATGCGCGCACCTATGATTCGGCACTTTTCCGAGGAAAACATTGTGCTTGTCGTGTCGTTATCTCTGCGAGTGATACTGTACGACACGTGGACGCGTATGTACACGTAGCAATGTATACATATAGCTATACGTACAAGTACGTCACGATTCGTACGCATAGTAGTCATGATTAATCGCCGCTTCGAAATGTTGTTGTATGCAGAGCTACACCTGTACACGACATTCGCTTGCTACCCTCGCTTTGTAATGACTATGGGCGCGTCAGACGAATTTATTTGGTAACTATTGGGTTTTGTCTGCGGCGTCTGGAGGAATTGCAACAAACTTTAGTGTGCGATCGTAAATTTTGCATCTTATATAGACGAGGTAAACAAGTCGTAAGATGCATCGTAACGATCTGAGATATATACCAAACCTTCGTAACTGGAATATTTTTTTCGCAAGGCAGAGCGACAATCGCCGTCGGTTACGATAACCGCGGCATAAATAACCGATAAATCGAGCAATTGTTATCGATCGTACATCATAAACCTCTGCTATATCTGCGCTGCAACCTCTTGCAATAAAAACAACTGCCCGACAGTCGTTTTAAAATACCATCCTGTAACCACGTTTTTTTTTTTCGTAAATCCGTTTTCCAGACTCGGAGAGCGGTGCGTCTCTCCCCTACTGCAACTCATTCGCATGCGAAACGCACGCGCGAGAGCGCATCTCGAATGCAGTCTTTTTACAGCCTCGACTAAAATCCGCGTACCTATATAACACGCGCGCGTGCGTGTTCCTGAATGACAATACAAGTATAACGTTATATATTCGTCAAAATGTACGCGTACGTACACGAGGATTATCAATTTTTTGCACGACCTCTGATCGCCTCGGGCCCAGTCGAAAGTGCAGGAGCTACGCCGCTGTTTCGAGCGTAAATACATATATAAAGTGTTGTAAGAAGAGTCGTGTAGCGTGGTTCTCTCATCGGCGCGATCACGCCGCCGTGGCGGCAGCAGCGAAGCCGGAAAGTGTGCGAGTCTCTCCCACTCTCTCTTTCTCTCTCTCTCGTTTAACTCGTCGAGTCACGATGACACGATAAAGCCGCGGGCGCGCGTGCAAAGCTGCTGCTGCTACTGCGTCTGTCTCTCCCGTTGGTAACAGATAGCACGCTCGTGATTCTTTGGTTCGAGATTCTAAACTGACGCGACGAGTCCGAGGCTCTAATTGGACGTAAAGGCGCACTGGTGGTAAGGCAGTTTTTGGGAGCACGTGGGTGGAGAGGAGGTGTCGGTGTTGCTGGATATGTAGGTTATATTAGGTAATGGATGACAGCAGTTAACTCGATTGAGTTATTGAACGAGGGGCTTTAAATTGTTATCTTGTTCTGTTTATATTTATAGCAAAATCGGATCAAATGTCTCGACGCCACTACGTATGCATACGGCGTGTTTAATTTTTAATGCGATGTGATAATGTAAGAACGGCGGGAAAGAAAACGACTAAATTCGCTGTCAAAGATCAAACGTCATTTATTAACTAACTCTCTCTCCTTTTCTCTCTCTCTCTCTCTTTCCACATACATCGAAGGCAATGATGCGCGCATCGTCTTCTATTACACACATTTTTTCACGTCTTTGTAATGACAGTATATATAAAAAAAAATGAAATCTTACAAACAATTTTCACGTAGACGCTGTAGTACAGAGTAGAGACATCTCATAGGAATATGTAGTAGAATAGCACGGCGTAGATAACGGCGCCCACGGCGATAAGCGCGGTAGTCACAGGCGAGCTCTCCTTCTTCGGCTCTTCGTACTCCCAGTCGTCGTCGTCGACGGTTGGCTTGGGAGTCGTGGTCGTGGGGAACTCGCCCTCTAGCACGCCGATCTGGTATCCGTCTTTCAGTAGTATCGCCTCCTATAGAGCAAAGATAAGGATGATAGTAAAGGGTAGGAGTTTTCTCCAATCGGTTAGCATTATTGCGTCTTTATAAATACCTGCGAGTGGCCGATATCATCGAAACACTTGCTTCCGTCCTTGCCGGCGAGGTCGAGCAGCACCTCTTCGCCGCCCGGGTGCTCCTTGAGGAAGGCGCTCATGTCATAGACCTTGCCGTGGAGGGCGATCCAGAGGTCGCCGGCGGTGTTGTGACTCGACACCTGTTCGGCCGTGAACTTTTTCATTTTGTCGGCCATGTTGAGCTCTCTTCTTCCTGTGGGATTAATCCGTCGTAAATCAGAACTTATACAAGTATGACGCCGCTGCGCGATTAACCGATATAGGCAATTATGTATTTATTGTAATGTAATTCATATTGCGATATGAGAGGATTCACCGAAACCTGCAAGTCACACACACACACACATCACATCACACACACCTGCGAGAACTTTACCACACGTGCGCGAGCAAAGTTTTTCGAGTTTTCCCAGTGCAGCACACCGGTGTGTGGCAATGCGATCTGCGGGGAAAGCGATAACCGACTGATCCTGACACTTTGGTGAAAGTCGCCGTGCAATTTCCCCGCGCAGAGAAGGAAAGACACGCAGCTGTGTGTATATGTTGACGCGGAAGCTGCGAGTTATATATAGTTTCGCGCGTGGGGATGCATTTACGGAACCTATATTATATATATCGAGCGACAATAACACAGTGTATAGCCACGTGTCGATCACCCGAAACCAGCGAAAATTAATATATATATCCCACAACGTACCTGATGATCAACTGTGTCCTCTTCTTCTTTTCTCTTCCAACTCTGAGTTCTGCGCCAGGAGTTGGACCGACAGCTTATACACACACGCACGCGCACGCTCGACTAACCACGGTCGACGGGAAAATGAGAGCCGGACTCTGGCGAGCGAGCGCCGAAGCGGCCGTGTCCGGCCGACCTTTTCATGAAAATTCACGAGATCATTTGCACAGAATGGAGACACGATGTTACAGGGTGGTCTGGAGAAGAGGGGGAGTAGCAGTCTGTGTGCCTGTGTGTGCGCGCAGCGTGTTGTTTCATTCAACGAATTCGTTACCGCCCGACACACAGCGAGCGTGTTTCCGTGATCGTGGCGATAGTTCTAGAGGTTTTGGTGATTCGACTGGTTGTTAAAGTTGTATCATTTTAATCGGTCTCGTTGTAAAGTTTTTATGTACTTATTGAAATATGAAGAAAAAAAAAAGAAGGATTTTTACCATGGACCGTAGTTTTGTAGAAGAAAATATGAAGTATACTTTACTTATACTTAAGGCCAGGCCTGTCTTTGCCAAAATCTGTGGGATAGCTGTTCGACCATCCAGCTGGGGACCCCCGAGTCTTAGACTTGGGTCCAGGTCAAAAAGAAAGCGGCCGAGAAAATTTGCCGTTCGGAGACGTGGGAACGCACGATGTGTGTCAGCAGGGGGTTGGCTTTGTTCGTTGCAACGGTCGATCCTTATTTATTACTCGACTCGCAGGTCAAATGTCCGCGTATTACAGCCTGTAGCATCTGGCGGTCAGCTCACGATTTTAGACGCGCTTCGAAAGTTTGGACAGATTTTTCCGCAATCCTCATAGAGATAAGACTTGGCAGGCATCTGGAGCTTAGTGTTCCTTAGTTTGAAAAGTGAAAGCCAGGATTAGGTAGTTTGTTTCATCGGTAACTTAGTTGAAGAACATCATTCCCAAAAAAATAAACCATAAAAACCTTTGTTCAGCTAAAAAGGCATTTGCAAAAATGCAAACTACGTCCCCTCCCGTTGTTGTCCAAATCCCCAATTACGAAACGAGCCTCTCTTTCTCCTCTCGTCCCAATTGTTAACCAACTCCTTTCGCAAACTCATTCCGGAGCGGAGAGAAAAAAAAGTAAGCACAAAATCGAAAACCCGATTACATCGTGTGCGTGTATGATTTCCGCGTGCAGTCGTCGACCCCCGGATTAGATCGTCTCACGCCCGTGAAAAGTCACGCTTCGGATCAATATATTTTTATTCACGAGCGTGCGTGCGAGTTCTTAATTTTTTTATCAGAGACGTGTGATTTATTTGATGAAAATTTATGACTTTTCTATCCATCAATAACGCATCCCTCTAACGATATAAAAGAGGTATGCTTTTATTACACAACCGTCACTCCGCTTATCACTTATTCACGTTAATCCATCCACCGCAAACCACACAATTACACCTCGCGCTCCCTTTGAAAAAAGAAAGAAGCAATCGCCACGCGTCGATTCTTTTTTACGCTTCCTCGAAAAGACTATATACCAGCAGCGCACGCGACACAATCCGTCGCTTATCTCTCCTTTTTCGGCCGCAGAGAGAGATAACGCCGAAAATTGCGCTTAATATCCTGTCGCGGCGCGCTCGCGGTCATTCCGTATGCGCTATATAACTGTCGACCGACACGCCATTCGTCCATCGACGCGAGGACAGTATGTGTACGTGTGTGTGCTTTTAATTGCTTTTTAGGGGTCTTTTTTCGTATTGATCTTTGAGGGTTGAAGGGGAATGTGGTGGGTAGAATGATTCTTGATAAAAGTGGCGTGTATAGGATTATAAGAAAGATTTTTTTTTTCCCATTGAATATCTCATAAACTTCAAACACGTATGAGTTCGGCGTTCTATAAAGATTCGCAATGGTTATGCATGAGCCTCTGCGCCTCTAAATACATAGTGGCAATAAATAACGATCTAATGTAGGTATACGCAACATGAGAGCATTTTCAGAAATTCGCTTCACGGCGGTGACAAACGCGAAATGTGACACATACGCAAGCGTCTCGTGGTATCATCCCCTCCGTACAACTCAAATATTCCACATCCCATTACATGATGATAGAGGTAAACTAACGGTATGTGTGTTTTTCTTGTTGTTACAGAAAACCGGTGCCAGGATCAAGATCTATTCCAACTGCTGTCCCCACAGCACGGACCGGCTCATCAGCATCAACGGCAAGTCCGAGACCGTGCTCGAGTGCATCCGCGAGCTCGTCACCACCATCAAAACCGTAAGTCTCTCTCCCCACCTCTCTTTATGCACGCAGTGCAAACGTAATCTAAACTTTTTCCCCGCTTCCTGTCCGGCTCTCTCGCTCCCTCTCTCTCTTATGCAGTAGCAGAATCGAATCCCCGACGCGGAGATTTGCATAATTCGATTGCATTAGAGGGAGAGAGGGAGTTGCGCAACCGGTTTAGCATCTTTGTTGCCGTGATGTCGCGCGAGTTCACGAGATTAGGGAAGAACGACGAGTATAGCGACGATCCGGCCTGTTACGTCGAGAGCTTACTTCGGCCGTAAGTCGAGTATAGTAGCGGGGGAGACAGTTTTTTTTTTCTTTTCTCTCGGGTGAATATATTTGGATGAAAAGTATGGAATTCATTGTCTATATCCGGTGTACGCGGAGATTCTGTTACACGCATAATTTACTCGCATAGCAACGTCTGGCGTTTCTTGTAAGGACTAATGTTTATTTGATGAAACTAGAGTACAAATTACCGTTCAAATATTCCCAGATCTACTGTCATGATAATTAAGTAGTCTTTTGTTGAAGCGACTTTTTAGATACTATCCAAACTAAAAAAACGAACAAGTTTAGTTTTTCTACGCCGCGACAGTTTAATATTCATAGAGGAAATATCTACGAAGACTATTCACATTATACGTCAATTTTTAATGTAAAACGCGAATTTTAATCAGTTCCCAGTTACGAGAAATCGTTCGCCTCTATTACAAGCCAATCTCCATTCCCCAATGCCTTTTTTTGTCCCTTCCCTATTCAGACATGAAACTAACTCGAATATCTTATTTTTCTTTCAACGCAGTCTCCGCTGAAAGGTGTGAACAACCCTTACGACCCCCGCAACTACGATGAATTCTACGCCGAGGAGTACGGCGGCTACGGTGAGAACGGCCAGCCCGCCGGTGGCGGTGGCGGCGGCGGCGGCGGCGGTGGTGCAGGTGGCGGCGGCGGTGGCGGCAAGCCCGGCGGCTTCGGTGGTCCAGGAGGCCGAGGCGGCAAGCCCGGCGGCTTCGGCGGTCCGGGAGGCCGTGGTGGCAATGATCGCGGAGGCGGTAAGAGAAATAATGGACTTTTTGGTTGGGGAGACGTGAAAAGTAGGATTGTTATAGGAATTTACGATTGTAATACGAATTTTTAAGACATTGATATTTCATTAGTACAAAAATATACTTTGAAAGAACTTTAGATGGTTGGCAACCGAATTGATATTGAAATTGAAGTTAGGGCATGCAATGTATTTATAGTTTTACGTTGCACTAATTTGCATGTCTGAATTTCATTTACGTATGTGGGGTAGAATAATTTATTGATATCGTTCGTGCCAAAAAAGAAAAAGAACGGGCGTCAATGAAAAAGTAAATTTACTGTGCGGGGTATAAGAACCACATGAAAATTTCACGTCCTCCCAACGATATAACCACAATATGAAAATATTACCAGTACAACATATTCCAACGACAACATGAGCAAATATATCAACATATTACAATATCTGATGAAACCTCTGAAAATGTCGGAGTATCAGGCACTGCACCTACAAATACAGCCTGCATATTTTCTCCCAACCCCCTAAAACAAGTGTCCAGATAACACGTACTAACCCTGATAATTAATGTGCACAGCCTTCTATCCGCCAGGTCCCGACATGAACCGTGGCGGCTTTGGCGGCCCGGGCATGGGCGGAGGCGCTCGCGGCGGACCCGGTGGCGGTGGCCCAGGTGGTGGCCTTGGAGGCCCGGGAGGTCCACGCGGAGGCGCCGGCGGTGCCGGAAACATGGGCGGCCCTGACCGCGGCTTCGGCGGCGGCGGCGGAGGTGGCGGCAACATGCGCGGGGGACCCGGAGGCCTCGGTAGCGGCGGTGGCGGCAACTTTGGAGGTGACCGCGGTATGGGAGGTGGCGGCGGTGCCGGCGGTGGCGGTTTCAATGGCAACCGTGGCGGCCCGCCGTTCTCCGGTGGCGGTGGCGGTGGCGGCAATTACAATGGTGAGTTGTCTTTCTTTTTTACGATCGGATGGTCGAACAAATGATTAAGATTACTTGGCTATGACAGAGCAGAATCTATTTTACGTCTGCTAGAGGTGTTATCTAGTTTTTCCTTAATAACAATTGTAGTGGTTTTATAAAGGATAACTGCCTTTGGTTTGAAGATGAATTGTAATATTAACATCTTAAAACAAAGAGATTTACTTTACGGGATGTATTTTCTTGTATTTGTATTTATAATGTAATTCTATAATTCTATATAATGGCACAGTGTGCCCAGATTGTGGCGATAAATCGCCACTTTTTCATGTATATTATTACTATATTTATTGTTTACCTGGGCA
>UXGD01001625.1:0-32745 GCA_900474315.1 Torymus auratus
TTGATGGGCTGTGAGATGCAAGCTGCGTATTGTAATCGAGCATCGTAAAGGCCAATTTTTTTTTTTATTATTACTAACTTAAATTAAGAAATGATGTTGTACAATCACGAGTTCTTTATAATACAATTATTACTCGTTAGACACATGAGATAGTATAGATATTCATTGTTGTATAAATTTATATACTTTACGAGCAATCAGTTTTATTTTTCGTCATTAATTTCGTAAAGATAATAAAAAAAGTTAAGAACGCCATTATTCAGTATTTGTTCTCAAACTATATTCAATAATTAACTTATCAGTCTTTGGTAGAAACTGAAATTCAGATTTCAACGACAACCAAAAAGCATTGTACGTCAAAATGGTCTGGAAATTCATTTGAAATTAGTACAAACCTGCGTGAAAGGCAAGGGCTCGGAGGTGGCGCCGCAAACTTCGCAGACGCTCTGTTCGACGAGCGTCATGGCGAACTTCTGATGCGGCACGCAGTGCCGCGCGTTGCACATGTCCTCTGCCTCTCCACTCGCGATGTGTAGGTGGATACGCAACAAAATGTTTTCCTGTAATCAGATACGTGATATGCCTTCTGAATTAAACGCCGACTATTTGTCATCGGATTCGGTAACAAATGCTCTTTCTACGTGATATTATTCTTACACGACGATTTATTTCTTCCTTTATTTCATTGTGCAACTATTTTTACGAGGTAGAATTTTATTCACGAAATTTAATATGCATATGTTAATTTATGAGAAATTTATTTCCAACAACCGATACCTTGACAGCGCATGAAATTGCAAGTGTTACTGAACTGAAAATAATGTTAATTTATGAATAAGATGAATTCTAATTTCTCATTTAAAAAAAAGAAATTAAAACTAATAAGGTACATATCTGGCATAAGAATTCAACGCCCTTTAAAACGTACTCGTTGATATTTAAAATTCAAAGAGCATCAATCGCTACCTGAGCGAGAGAGCGCAGTACTCGGAAAGCGATATAGCAACCGCGCGCGTGTACACACGCGAGAGACAAAGGGTTGAGGTGGGGGCGCAAACTTACGAAGCATTCTGCCGCGTCGTCCATAAATCCGAGCTGGAATCGCTGCTGATCGAGAAAGCTCTCGGCGAGCGCGCGGCGCAGCGCGTCGGGCGGCAGCGCGCTCTCCTGCGAGAACTGCAGCTGCGAGAACAGGTCCTGAAACAAGAACAAGGAGAGGGCACATTTAGTACACATATATAGATGCTATACCATTATAATATGCGGGTGCACACATATTGTGCACCTCCGACCGTTTGATCGTGCGCGCGCGGGCTTATTTCTTTACCGAGCCGTCACCTTGGGGACTTTCAGTTTGACAGAATTTCGCTTAATGCCCCGCTGTGTATTTAGCCGCTTCCGTTCAGACGATTTCAATAGGACAGGTTTATGCTTTGATGCGGAGGAAGGGGAGCCGCCGTTTTTGCAAATCTTAAGAAGTAGCGATTTGTGAGCGGATTTTGACGTGGGTGTGTGCGTGCGATGTCGAAATGAAAAGCAGCGAATAGGGTTGTGTAATACCGTCTGGGTATAGGAATGAGTAGTAACATTTTAAATAAGTTGGAGTTATTATCATAATCAATGTAAACGGCCGTACGAATTAAATCTATTAATCTTGTCTTGCGCAACCTTTCGATTGACAATTTTTCTTTTTTATAATACTGTTTCCAAAATGCCATGACTCTCAAGAACGAATAAGAGTCCCCTTAACTCTCATTTTTCATTGTTATTTAAGAGCCGATCGACGCGGGATAACAAAGGCAACGAAGAGCGATCGGCCGCGGGAGGAAAAAGAAACCGCCGCGAGGAGTACTGTATATCGATGTTCGACAGGGGATCTGTGTGATAGGTGACGCGCATAATGGTCGCTTGATAGAACAGCTAGAAATGCCGTGTCATACGTCGTTCGAAACGTCTGTAATGAGTCTCGTGTTCGTTGTGTATACATATATACGTGGAATTCTCGTGCATGAGCGCTCGAAAGCCAATGAGGGACTATACAGCTCATAACGTTAGGTGCGTGCGCTCGCCGTCTAACGAGATGCACATCACACGCGTATCAGCCTTGTACGAAATTCTCCGATACTTGCGTAAACGGGAGAAATTTACGAGTAAACTTGCGCATTGCGCATATATGAGTGTATGTTCGAATACGCGCAGCGATGGATCCTCAGAGTTTCATTGATAATTATGATTCTTTGCGTAACTGTACACACGAGTTATATATTATATTTACAATTAAGATTCACCCAGAGAACAGTTAAAGCCGTATAATTGATAACAAGTAATTATAATTAGAAAGGTTATTAATAGCCTTTATTATTCCTGTAGGAATAATAGAATCTACAATATTACTATACGATAAAAAATTCTAATTACTTCGCGTATAATATACAGTTACAATCGCGTTTCGCAAGCTCGTTACGAACTATTTTCACGGACGTTATAAAAATGATCGCTTTGATGTATATGAAAAAAGACTGGCACCCGTCGACATTGCATCACGCCCGCGCGACGTGAAATTTTCTCGACGACCGACGACGTCGTTGCTGCAGCGGCGCGGCACAGAGTAAAGTATGAGACGAGCCAGGCATTTTAGTATATACATATTTATATATATAAAAAGGACCAGAGAGAAAGAGAAATCTTGCATCTTGATCGCGCTCCAGCAAACTTTGACTGAGAGTAGCTCACGACATTCTTTATCTCCGGCTATGCACCCCCTTTCTTTTGTCCCTCATATATTCGGGAGATGAAATTGTTCAAATAGCTACGCGCGACTTTCATAAAAACCCCGTTGGAACACATATACGTGACACACACCGTGGTAAGAAAAATCGTGCTCTACTCCTATACCTAGCGCGCTTATACTTTACTTCACTAAAGGTAGGTCTATAATAGCTGATTAATATAGAAAATAAAGCTCGCGGCATTTAATCACCATTACTTTGGATGAGTGCATAAATTGCGAAAGAACTGTGCTGCTGCAGTGATTTTATTCAATCGGCGCACAAGAAACGCGGCTATATACATATCCCTTCGCCATGGATCTGCACGTAGTGCAGTTTCCGTGCTCGGCTGCGCACGCGAGCGCGGCTCTCTTTTAAATACAGCGCGCTGCAGCACTCTCTCGAGAGAGTCCCTTTTATAAATCGCGATACACGGACGCGGCACGTGACATCGTCGCACGCCGCGATTTACATCCTCTCGCGGCTGGGCTGCACACAGCACCGATCGAGCGTAAAGCCGAGAGAGTCTTTCGCAAGCAAATCTCTGCAAAGTCCAGCGCGGTCACGCATGTGTTCACCCGCTCGAAACTGTGTGTGTGTGTGTCTGCATGTGGCAGTATACATAGACCAGAACCCGAGATGCGATTTCCTCACGGGGCGGCTCGCTCGGCTGTCGCTCTTTTCTTATTCGGTTTAACGATGTTTAGTCGGAGGCGCGCGCTTTTAATTACCGCGGCTGTTCGAGCGAAAATCCCGAGATGTATATTGGATAACAGAGTTGAGGGGAGGGAGAGAGGCTTATAGAACGATTTCGCTTCATTCATTGCGATCGAACTGTGTGCTTGTACTACTACTGTCTCGCGTAACCGGAGTTATGGTGACAGGCTAAGTTGCAGGTGCAACGTGTCGCCTAATGTCTGACTGTATATAGAACAGTTTAACTATATAAACGCTGAAAGCTATTTTAATCGCGTAATTAAACATTTCACTTGTTATACCATAGCATAATACGATATTTCGTTTTAAAATTTATTAAAGAGTAAATATTATAAACGCGCTCAAAGCTGCGACCGAAAACGTCGGCAATTACCAGCGAATAGCTCGGCAGCTATGCAAATAACGCGTAAACGCTCCCTCGAAATCGGGCATAATTGTACCACTCGCACGGGCTCATTAAGCGCGCTTGGCAATTCAATCCCTTCCGCGCGCCCGAGCTTTTCGACATTAACATCTCGCCGCCACCAGGCGAATAATCCGCGCGCCTTGTCTCTGCGCAATGGAAAGCGTCTCTGTCGCAACGAGTTTTGTGCCACAACACACACACACACACGGCGTTGCTCCAATTCCGCGGATCGACTTCTGGCTGGCTGGCTGCCTGCCTGCCTGACTGCTATATACCTTCGCGTTTTTATGCTGCGCGCATGTGTACATGTGTGTGTGTGTATATACGAGGCAGCGGGAGAGTAAAGCGAGGCACAAAGGAGAGTGAATGTATCGCGCGCGTGTTTCGTCGAGAGAGATATGGCTATAGACAACCGATCTCTCGTTTCGGAGCGGCGCGCTTTTTGTTTTCCCCGAGATCCTAGTACGTGTGCTATTGCTCTCTTCTATGCGAACCCCCTCAGCTTTGTGTTTTGCCCTTTTTATATGCGCGCGGGCCTCGATTTATATATGTAGTCGATGCTGAAATGTCGAGCGAATTGATTTCTAGCGTTGTGATATGTGATTCTGAATAATCGTTCAATGATTTTTATGCACACTTGGTGGACGTTAGAGAAAAAGAATGATGGTTACAATTTTTACTTTGTTTAAATGTAACTTGTTTGGACGTGGTTTTTAACGGGTTCTTTGTATGCGTTATATTACTAGTGTTATAACATGAAGTGAAAAACAGGCACGAAAGTGGCTTTAAAAGACACTTTATACGTAACACCGGAATGATTGATAAACGTAAGATAAGGTTACATAACGTACGAGATCTAAATGCATACACGCGGATAAAATATATCTTTACTTATAAAGTAATTAACCAAAGCACAAAACTGGTAAACAAGTAAAACGCCTACATATATAAAAGTGTATCGTTATATCCATATAGGATCCTCTTTGTGGAAGACAAATGCCGGCACAACAACATCGTCTCCACTATAAATGGAACTTGAAAGGTCGATTATCTAAAACTCTCTCCCCCTCACCGTCAAAGTGAACGTACGGCGACCTGCAATGCATATGTATAAGTGCGCGCGTGCACGTATATATACGAGAGCGCGGCAAGCCTTTTGCGCGCCGCCTGTGCAGTCGCATGTGCAGCTCGCATCATACACAGAACATGCGGCAAGCGTGCGCAGCTTAATAGGCACACGACGACGATATTTGCAGCCGCGGTGCACCGAAGCAGGAGAGGATGTCGCGCGCGCATTATATTCGCCGATCGAAGGGAAAAGGACGGACGAAGCGTTTTTGCCTTATCGGAAAATTATCGATATCCGTTCGCGGATTGCGGACGCGAGGGTGAGTTTTTCAAAAGCGCGATAGTTCAGCGTATAGCGATCGGCTGCATTCTTCTCTGTGCGGCGTTGCATTGCGATCGGCTTGCTTCTACAGCGCTGCAGAGAATATACGTGACAAGACGGGGGTTGCGACAGCCGTGCGCTTGACGCAAAAACAGTGCGATTGTGTATATAGAGGGAAAAGTTGACGAATTCGCGTGAAGGTTTATGCGGGGCGCTCTATTGAAACGAGTTTCTTATATACGCGCAGATCGAGGACATTCGCGACGTGATATAATAATGGCTGAGAAATTCTATTAAAATGTGTATAATAAGCGTTAAAATTTTCGTAACTATTAGTTAATATCGCCTGCGTGAATTGGTAATTTTCAAATCAATACAAGACCCATAGTCCAAGCTTTTTGTTCGCGTGTTGTTGACTTTGATCGACCGTTGATAGGGTATAGAGTGATTTTTCGTAAGATAATTTGAATTCTATTATGCAAGTATACATACGCCCGTCCACTTTAGGCTAACTCATAGGTATATATCGCGCTGAGTTGCGCGGCACTACGCCATGGAACTGTCAAACTTTCAAGAGAGAACTCGAAAGTGAGAGCCATGTGCCGCGATTGTGTGAAAACTATTCTCAAGTGGCTTCTAAAGACTTGATGCTCATTCGAAAGCGCCGTCGATGATGATTAGACTCGTCTGACGAGATGAATATACGCGCGTATTTTTCAAAGTGCTTGCTCTTCGGTACTTTTTCTCATCGTTATAAGCATGAGGTCATCGATATAATAATAATGGCATATCGTTTCAATATTAAGTGAAATTAAAGGCAATAATTCATAATCTATACAATATATAAGTATAACCAATTATTATGCTATATAATCGATTTTGAAACGGTACAAGTTACCGTCCGAATCTTATAAATTAAAAGTTTGCTTGCCGAACCCGATTCGCACTGCCGAGATTTAACGAAAGTATCGTCTTGAAAAATATTGTGAGATAATAGTCTTGTCTTGGTGTTGAAAAATATCGGAATAAAAAGTATTGTCTTGTCTTGGTATCGGTCTTGGTATTATTGAAAAGTCTTGGTCTTGGCATGAAATATTATGAAATTCATTCGATTCCAAGACTAAGAATATTGCAATACCATGACATAAAAATCTTGTCAAGACCATATTGTTGTAACCTTCGGTCTTGGTCTTGTCTCGAATTTAGATAGCAAAGTATTGTCTTGATATTGTATTGATTTTCAAGACAAGACCAAGACGATACGAAGAACTAGTATTGAGTATTGGTGAACCCCTAATTCGCACTACAGGACTTGAAGTTCCAGCGATCAAATGCATATTTACCACGGAACGCTTACACACAAGTGGCTAAAATAAGAAAAAGAAGAAGAAAAAGCAAAGAAGCTCTAGAGAGAGAGAAAAAAAGGAAAAGAAGGTATATATAAAGAGTCGATCGGACATGCTGCGCGCGCATCGTACTTTTTTCAAGTCGCTCAAGTAGTCAGCCCTGACTCCGGCTGGCGAGTCCAGCTCCCTCTCCATCCCGCTGTCGTTCTCCTCCTCCTCCCCGACGTCCAGTCGCCGGCGCTGCGGCTGTGACTGCTGCTGCTGTGGCTGCGTCGCCGGCTGCGCCTCCTGGCGCACCTTTATCCACTTGAGCATTTTGCTGCCGGCTGTATATATATATTCTCGAAGCTCTCGCGCGAGCTCGCGCTATCGCAGATAGCAGGGCATCATCTCCTCACACGAAGGAGATCGCTCCTCCTCGACTTGCCGATTTCCTCGGCCGCCGGCTCGTAAATTCCTCCGCGGAGATAAGGCGCATGCTCGGTGCAGTTCCCTGCGCGCTAGCGCGCAAGAGATGCAAACAAGCCGGGCGGGATGCTGCTGCTACTTCCGCCCCTCACTAATTCCGTGACTGATAACAGCAGTGTGTGCGCGCGAGTCGTAGTTTGTCTGTTTGCCGAAGGTGTCGCGCTCTCTCCCGCAAGAGAGACAGAGCAGAGCAAAGCGCTCGCGGTGAAAGGCCCTTGACCTCCTTGCACGTACGGCAGCTCGATCGGCTCTCTTCGCCCGTCTCCTTATATTCTTTTTTTCTTCTTCTTTTTCTTCTCCTCTCCGCGGCAGCACCTCGTTCTTCTGCTGCCAGCTACTTATACTGCGCGACGTATGTAACGCACGCGGCCAGAGCAGAGTCGCCTCGTATATATACTCGCTGACCCCGATCGGCGCAGCAGCCTCCGGCGGGAAAATCGCTTTTACCTGCGCGAGCGGAAAAAAACTGCACTTATCCAATACACTCTATATATTCACTTTCCTCTTCTTTACGGATAATACACGCGCAGGTGCGAGAGTCACCCACCCACACACGTACACGCGAGATCGGTATATATATATACTATCAGGATTTTGGGCAATAGTTCGTCGCTTCAATATCACAAAGAACTATCTCGAACACTTCCAGTTTCACTGCTCCTCCCGCGACTCGCATAATCACTCGCGCAGGGCGTCTATCCTCGACGCTGCACATATATGAAAAAAACACCACCACCTCGATTTGCTCCGTAGTACAACTGCACACTCCAGTGTAAGTATGTAAAAGAAAAAACTTGCGTGCGGGCAAACTCGCGTTTGCACTAGGTCGTCGGCACTATACACACATACACACACGCACGCACTGGACGCTGCAGCGTGACAAGCGTCGTCGCGCGACGACGAGAGAAACTGAGAAGAAAAAGCGGCTCTCGCGTGCGCGCGCGCTTACGGGCGATCGGAGGAAGGTACGTCTGTCCCCCTGGCGTACGCGGGGCTGTATAATGTGTACCTGCGCGAGAGCGCAGCAGCAGCAGCCAGGAGGCTCTCCTATACCTGGCCTCTCGCGAGGTAAGATGGAGAGAGAGAGAGAGAGAGACTCGAACAGCCACCCCCACTCTTCTGGCCACAACTCGCTTTCTCTCTCGCTCCTGCTGGACTGCGGAGCTCGCCCAGCGTTGAGGCATATAGGAGCCAACAGGGCCCCTCTACCTGCCTCGCGGGACTTCTCTCTCTTTCTTTCTCTCTCTCTCTCTCTCTCCTTCGTTCCTTCTTCTCTCTTTCGCTCTATCTTGCTCTATACGTGGGCCTTCTACACGTATGTGTGTGCTCATGTGGTCCCCCCGTCTTTGTGTGAGATAGGTCCCGAGAACTGCCTGTATGGCAGTGACGTCAGCCTATACGGTCATGTATACCTTCACCGGGACTCACGGACCTGTATTTGCGCCCGCGACAGACTGAGCGCTCGCGCGAGTATGCGTATTTTATAGTACTATACGTAGTACGTGATACGCGCGCACGTGTGTGTTGAGGAAGAGACGCAAATATATATATATATATATGGACGAGTGTTTATGAGCGGAGACATTACGCCGCTTTTTATATGCCACTCAGTGGGGAGAAGTTTCACTCTCTCTCTCTATCTCTCACAAAGTTTGACTTCTGCATGAAGAGAAAAGAATGCAGTGCACACGAGCTGCAGGCTTTATATATATGCATATATAAGAGGAGAGAGATGAATTACATAAGGTGAGCCGCGGTGGTTTAAAGAGAGTAAAATGTGGTAAACTGTTACGTCGTGGTGTGCATGGTGACCCAATGCACTGCTCGGGATTTTGCAATTTTGTAAATGACTCCCATGGAGCCTCCTATATATGCAGGCTCTATACCTATACACGCGAATCTAGTTAGCTAAAAGGATTGTGGTGAAGGTATGAAAAAACAAGCGAGTCGAGAGAGCAAAGTGGAATAGCCGCTCAAATAGGACACTCCACTTCCATCCACCTTGATACACCAGCCCGCAACATAATTAGATTAGCCAATGTTACATCCACTATATAGCTGGACAAGAGGCGTATATATATGTATCCGTAATGCATCGGGGGACAAGCGGAAAATATGTACAACATAAATGTGTACGCGGTTTTTAAAATGTTCTGTATAATGCGAGTAAAAGTGGATATAATGCTCGCGCACATGCGCCCGCGTAGAGCCGTTAAAGCTGGAAGCGAATAAAATCACGGTTATAGGCGTCATAAATCCTTGTAAAACAAAACATGAAAACTACATCGAGAGAGACCAGAGCTACGCGGTGCAGTAAATTGTCCTGTCAATCCAGCTATATGTATATTACTCGAGCTGTATACATAAATCGGCAAGGATAAAAGTGTGAAAAAAAGGATTGAATGTTGCAAACAGGAGGGACGAACTGACAAAGGAATGTAATATAAGCGAAGATAGCAGAAACCGCAAGGCTGCAGAGTCAACTAGAAACTCTCGTGCCTACTGGTATATATCAAAGGAGAGGATGATAGCGAGATGAACAGAGTGCTGCAAGGTAGGTTAGGAGAGATATATAAGGACTGGGACAAAGGTATCCAACTTCCATATCTGCACTCGTGCACGTATATTATATACGTACGCACGCGATCTCGTTACTCGCTTATTATATATTTGCCTTCGCTGCGTGCTCTGCTATCTCCTCTGTGTGTCCAAAGCGTTGACGTTTTTTCCGGCCTGACTCTGACATTCGTATTTTTTTTTCGCAGAAAAGGGAGAGGCTGGTATAATATTTCGTCAAGTAAATAAGGTGTTGCGGTTCAAGCAACGTCCTCTGTAAATATTGATTGAACAATAGTAGAGTATAAGATAAGGGTTGCGTCAACAAGTTAAGTTTGCAAAATTAGCTTTCTATGTGACTAAATTTGAGATGACGATTACAGATTTTGATAATTACACTTTTAAATAGGCTGCGGAGCTCTAGATTGATCCTGTAATTAACAACAAAGTCATGAAATTTAACGGCTTTACGGAGAATCTCACGACTCGCGGATTTTCGCATGCAAATATAACGGTAAGGTTGCAAAATTAGCGCGCTGCGAAATATCCGTTAGCGCGCGGCGAAAGTGAATTAACTTCGTTTAATTCGGGATTCGTGCGCGCAAGTTGCGTTACAACTTCGCCGAACTACTTAGTCAAAAGGCGACAATAAAAATACTTATAAGTTGAGGCTACGTTGCTTTTTGTTTTGAAGAAAACGAGAGAAATCTCATTCTCCGAAGCCATATCATTACAAAAAATGTTAACGGTATCGGCGGTTTACGCTCAATTACATCCCAGTTAATTGACTCGCACGCGCGTGCGCGCGTGGTCTACTATATCCTAAGCTGATTGTTCGGGAGTTATTAATCACTGAACGAATAAATCTCAAATAAAAAATTCAAATTAACGGTATGACATTTTCCATATAGTATACCGTACGAGAAGAAGATGAATAATTGATAGCATTAGTCATTGTTTATTAATTTTGTTATAAACTCCTAACAAGACACAGACCATATAACTTTCCCATTATAATGAGACCCCAATAATATACAAGACGACTCACTCCTTCGCACGGTAAACCTCACATAGAACTGAAAAACATCAAATCTTCCCCTATCAAACCAGAAAATTTTCAATTTTTCCCGGCTCAAAAGGATCTGTTCCGCGTCGTAGATCCTCATCTTTATACTAAAGCGCTCATCATCCTCGTGTATAACATCAAGTGAAAAGTGACGCATGCGCGTAATAGCCCCAGTCATCTCAGCCAGAGGCAAAACCGATTATCCTAGTGTCGTCGTCGTCGTCGTCTCCCGTGAGTACCTCCAGCCTCTCCCCCACACACTCAAATAGAATCGCTTTAAATTCCATCGAGGGCGTGAGTCAAGAGCAGAAGAGCATCATCAAAGGGTTCGTGTCCCTTTGCGATCTTCCTCCTCTGAGAGCGGAATGCGCTATAAACGTGCATGTCCGGTGAGTCAGGCATCTACCACGTCCGGGGGTTAAATTCCTGAATTCTCGACGAGGTGAGTCTGCCTCGACCCGTGCAGGTTTTTCTCACTTTGAGAGACGGCCAGCACACGCGCCTCCTCTGCCTAATTTCCAAAGAGGGGCTGCATGTGGAGCGCGCACTCGATTAGCACTGTGATGCGTATATATACACGGCACGAGCCGGCACACGACGTGCACCGTAATTAGATCGGCGCAATTAGCGGGACACGAGGAACGTAAATCGCTCTCGCGCTTCTTGTTCGCCCGGAATTTCGGTAATCGCGGTGCGTCAAGGGGATCAAGAGGGAAAGTTTGTATGCATCGATAAGGATGTTTTCCTACTTTGAATATGCGCTAGCTTCAATTATATAAGACTTTATTAATAGATTATTAACGACTTGGTAAATACTATGTCTTAAAAGCCATAATTCTTCAGAATCGCTAAAACCACGTCACTTGGCAGACGAATCACCTCGTCTTTGACGATGCAATGTCAGTCTTTAAATAGCCACGAGTAATATTGAAAATTATTCATCGCTGAGTATATAGGATGCGAAAATGTTCAACAAACTCTCTACACTGCGACCGCAGGACAAGAGACCTTGGAAGAATCGTCAAGTCTCTCCCTCCCGCGGCGATATTCTCGGCTGCAGTGATTTTCACGAGTAAAAGTGCACGAGGCCCTTTTCCCGATACCGCGCGCGAAGACAAAAGCGCGGGAAGAAAAAAGAGAACGACGAGGGCATGCATATATATTGATGCGCCGGCGCGCTCCAGCGATGGGCACGTGCGATACAAACGTATTCTACGTGCATCTCACGACGACGGCACGTTTTCCGACTAGGAAAAAGGAATACCTGTGCGCGCGCGCACGTGCATATATAGGTGCACACGCACTATAGGCCTCGCGCGTTTTCTTTCTCCCTATAGCGCTCGGACGATACATAGTTTCTCGAGGAGACCCTCCGGCCAGTCGTCGTCGTGTTATATAGCCGAGCTTCGCTATAGCAAGCGCGCGGTGCTCGGTCCGAAACCTGTTTTCCCTCCATCTTTCTTTCCTCCTCTCTCACTCTCTCATTTTCCAACGCGCGCGAGGAGTATGCGCCTTTTTACAATTCAATGGGCGACTAACGCCGAGTCAGCCGGTCCGTATATACAACGCCGCGTTTGTTATTATAATGACGCTAGTATTTTTTTTTTCTGTACAAAGTATAATTCTCGAATGTGTTTTTTTATTCTTCAACGAGTAAAAAGAATTTTTCTTCGGCTTTAAGAGCGCTCCGGTATTTTATGCTTAAGGGTTTCTTCGAGTATAGGCTTACTGTACGAAGCAGCGAATGGTAATCAGTGAATTTGAAAATAGAAGAATTTGAATTTTCCAAGTAAGATAACATCTACCCGCCAATGCTTTTTTTTATAATTTTAAATTTTTCGTAGGATGGCGTTCCATTTACCTATTTATCTAAATTATTTCACGAGATATATCGTGAAATCGTCGAACCCTCGAACCTCGCAACCCACGCACTTTCGATTTTCATTTCCATAAAAGCGAAGGAAAACAACAACGTCTCTTGTCCAGTCTCTATTCTCTCTCATCTCAAACACAAAACTCCCGTTCCCCGCGCTCTTTCGGTCCACGTCACCTCCCCCACTCCTAATTCGTTCGGGGAACCGGGCAGGTAAACCTGTCGTAAAAACTCCCGCCCCGGCGCACACGTGCACGGGGGGGCCCGGCGAGTATAAATGTTCCTAGAGAGGCCCTCAATTATAGCCGAGAGAGAGATTACTTCTCGCGCCGCGTGAGATGGACGCGCGTGATGCCCCCTGTCGGTCAACCTGTGCTCATCTCTGGCCCTTTCCCGAAAGAAAAACGAAGGAGAGATTCGAGGTAAGTGTGTGTGTGTAAGCTTTCGTGGAAGATACACTTGGCTACGATTTTTCGCCTGTTTTCTGCTCTGGCCTTTCAGAACTTCCAGGCTACTGTTTCCATTCTTTTAGTCGTGGCTCATTCTTGAAGCTTATTGTGTTCTATTGAGTATACTCTAGTTATTTGAATAATAAACAAATACTTGAACTATTTCACATTGGCTATAGTTTCACATTAGTTAAACATCACGTACAACTATATGTATTTTCATACCTATATTAATTATAAAAAATACAACTCTATAATTATGAAATTTAATGAGCTGTGTATTTGAAAGGTATAAAGTAACAGTATAGATAGATTGCCCAGAGCCTGCAGCGGCTCTAACTCGCGCAGTTATTCTTGATCGGGCGCATCGAGCAAATGAAATGCCCATCCCATGGTGCCTGAAACGCGGACAAAAAAGGCTCGTCCGAAAAGAAAATCCCGTGGCCGGTTATATAAAAACATTTGATGAGGCCGCGAGGCGACGATCGAAGTACGCGCAATCGCGGACACGAGGGATATATACTCCGAACTTTCATCTCTGCGAGTGTGGCTGCACGAAAGAGAGAGAGAGACTTTTTCGACACTTCCTATAGCGTTTTTCTCGCGCAGCGGTTCTCATCTTCTCTCTCGCGCTTGGTACACAACTGCGGTGCGGAGGAAGGAAGACGCTCGACCGCAGTCTCTTCCGACGAGCGCGACGCGAGAGTGCAAGTGGCTCTCCTCCGTATGCGGCGAACCCTTTAAAGCCGCGAGTTCATCCGCTTACTGAGCCAAAGAGCAACACAATCGTTGTACATGTAGCAGGCGATTTGGAGCGACGTTTTTCCACTTTTGTAGCCCTTTTCAGTGGAGCTCGAATTTTGGTGGGAAAGATCTCACAGATATAGATTTTGACATGGATTCAGTGTGAAAGGTTCATTGGTTATTTGAAAAAGGATACTTTGTCGATTCTAAGAAATATGTTATTTTCATATACCAGCGTGTTTCTTAACTTGTACTGAATATTCTAATGAAATGTATGGAAATGGTAACTTTCATTAATGTATATAGCTAATTTAAATAAGATATGGGATTTATTTATACATATCCGGATTACAGAGCAAAGTTGTAACATTTGCGGAGAGGATCGAATCATTTCATTCACTTAATTGCGAAACTCGACCTCAAAATAATGGAAATCCCATATCGAGAATTTCATCGTACAAGCAGCACCTGGTGACTAAGGAATACGCGGAATGGACATACCGGATGATATCCTCCGGTTTCGATTCATATAACTCGGGAGAAACTGTTGCGCGGCGCGGCATCCGACTTAAATCTCTTCCGACTCAAGAAACGCGCGCAATATTTCCTTTTTGACTTTTTAAGTGTTATTTAACTCGTTTTATGAATAAGCGCACAGCGCTTATCTGTATATATGCGTAAGTGCGTAATAGGATGTCCCTCTCGTTTACAGTTTCATAACTTTGACTTTAGTTTAATTTTAAAGGCAATTTTTTACTTTTTATTTACTTTAACGCACTGTGTGACATAAGATTGATTAATTACTTTTAAAATGTGTACGGCCGTATTGCATTTATTTTATCATTTAACATTATTAATAACAAACTGACAAATCATGTGAAGATTGAAGAAAAGATGAACTTTCCAGTGTATATATAAATATTTATACCTGCGCGAGCCTAATAAATACTAATAAAATCTGTTGAATAAGGCCTGTTAAATAAATGTATCGTTATATTATAATTAACAAGCACGTCAGATATCCCGGTCTCCTTTAGCTGAATATAATCTCTCACGTAACAGTCCTCGCTATTATGCGCCTCTCTCGACAATTGCCCCAGTATCGAACAAACCCGCGCGCACATACTTTCAATGCGATCATTTATTTATAATTAAATCAGAACTCTGTCGAGTCGACCGTTAACACCGGAGCCAATTTCACAGGCCAACGCCATATAGTTGCACTCTTCCCATGATTCTCTCTTATACTCGCACATCATCATCATATATTCATTTTTCCGCTAAGATTTTTGCGTCCTAGTAGCCGCGACGACGACGACGGGGGCGGCCTAATGAGTTCCCGCGAATCGCCACACTAGAATCGGCGATTTTCGCCCGCCTCGCGTATAGAAATATTCCCAGACTATAGCGCAATTACGCGCGTACTAGTCGCGGTAGAGAGGAGGGGGGGATTACTAATTAAGCGCGTGTGAAAAAAAAGTGCCGGAGGAAATCCGAAAGCCGCGCGAGAACTCGCACGCGCGCTCTACATTATGCTTCTAATGCCGCGAGCTCACGCACGTAGCTGCGATTTCACGCGAATGGCGAACTCGACTATCTAGGTACGCGCTTTCTTAAACGCGACACTTCGTTATGTCATTTGTTTGACGCCTAGCCAGCGCGTGATTACACTTGGAAATTAGCGTTGACGGGGGTTATTCTGAACTCGTTGCACGATCTTTGCATGCTGATCATGGCAACGATCGTGAGGAAAAATTCGTTTTACATACGTTACTTTGCTTGTACGAAAAGTGTGTATTGAATGTTTTATTGTAAAAAATTACTGTTACCGCATTGAATTGTTCAACGTCAAACGTAACAAAAAATCATGAAAAAGACAAAGGTTCATTCACACTTAAAGAACGTACGTGCAACGAAATATTACTACAGCTGCGCGAGGAGAATTCGATTAAAGCAAAAAACGGTAGTCCAATATTCACAGCCACGAAAAAAGGGCTAATTATCGTAGAGCGTTGCGGGTATGGAAGACTATACGGCAGAAGAATCGAAGAAAACGTATGGGGAAAAACATCTCCGCGCGTACATGTTCAACTCGACCACACACACATGACTTTGTCCTCTCCCTCCCTTCCCCTGTGGTACTCGTATAAGCTACCTGGCGAGCAGGAGCCAATCGTCGAAGAATAGGACGCGAGAACCTTCGAGGATCTGACCAATCACAGCCCCGCGCTGCTGTGGAGAGGGAGTATAGTTGCGCGAGAGAAAGGTAGCGCGCCGTGTTGTACCTCTTTCCTCTTTCCTCTCGGTCCAGGGCCCCGTTACCGCGCGATCGTAACTCGTTGGGGCCTACGTCTCGAAGCTCATCCTCGACTTTGCGCTGGCTCCTTACGAAACAGAACTCTGCCAGCATCTTTATAATATTTCATATTTTCATGTTGGGTTGAGAAAAAATGGCACTATCGTCGTGGGTTGAAATTTCTCGTATAAATATTTGTATTTAGAGGAAATACATGACTTTTCAGTGTAGGAGGTCCGATCGACAATTGCGACAAGAAATATATACAGCCCGCTGTTACGAGAGAGAATTACGGACCGTTTTTCACCCTATATACACACCGCAAGGATAGAGTTAGAGAGGAGAACATTAAGTGAATTCTTTTATTGACTTTTAATGATGTTATCTCGTGGGCAAGCGTAATTTTTTCAAATAAAGGTTTCCTCTGGCACCTATACGTGTGGCACGCATGGTAAAAAAAAAGTATAGAAACGTGGATACGCGTCCAATTGAACCTCGCTATTTTATAATCATCAGCTGAATTTACGGAGGTAATAATGCCTGATGAAGCCACAGAGAGTGATGATTTTTCATGGCGGTATAGTCACGTATACGATGATTTTGCTTACGAAAGCGCGATTATTCGCTCATTTGCCGAGACTCTAATATAGAAAAACAATAATTGGGAATTACAAGACACCTTGCGAGGAATCGCAGTTCCTAGAAGAAATTCTTATATAGGTATATATACAGTTTTATTGCTCTTTCGAGAAAGCTTATTTACGTATAATATACATATTCAAATTTCCTTATTTTACTTGAATTTAAGTTTCAATATTAATGTCAATGTATACAATATAACGTGTTTTGTATTTCTAATGAATGATAAACTTACCTTTAGGGCACAGAATATGCATGATTCGCGCATGCACGCATGGCCGGATAGTTCTCTGAAGCTCCGACGAAATATATCAAGGTGCCAGAGAACCTGCAACAGGAAATCAAAATGATTATTTTAGCGCAAGAATATTTAAAATTTGCAATTAATTTTACATAATAATTCAGCGTACATATAGATCTGTATTACTAACAGGAAATCGAAGTAACTTATGTCATACAGAGTTTCTAAATATAAAACTTTAAATTAATCAAACAGAAAGCCGCGCGGATGATCAAATTTCCTCGAAACTCAATCCGCGCGAGGAAGGAAAACTCAAGTGCAATCAAGTACGTCAATATCGAGAGAAATTTTCGAGAAGTGTTCTCCAGCACGTAGAATTAATCAATCAATTTATCAGACTCGTACACTCGTATTCTGCAAATTCAAAGACAGTATTAAACTGTACGATCGAGCGACAGCATTAACCCTCGGGAGGAAACTGCAACTATTTCCCACTCCTGAATACCCGCAATCACAGCCCCCCAACGTCTCAATCACCGACATAGCGCGTTCGCTCGCTTATAAATGCACGCCGTTCTCTCTAAGTGTGTATACACACTATACGGTACACAACTTTTACTCGCTCCTTTTTTTACAATTCCGCGCGGTTCTCGTTTTTTTTTTCCTCTTCCATCACGAGAGCGCGAGCGGAAACGAGAAGGCCGCGCGCTCGCTCGCTGGAACCGGCGTGTCCGGCCGGCCGGTCTTTCCTCTCTCTATGCAATCCTGAATGAACGAACGATGAAATGCCGCGCGCAGCGGCAAAAAAGTAGTAAGTAACTCGGCTTAAGGGGCAGCATCGCCGCGAGGTGTCGATGCGATTCGCGTAAGCAAAGTGTGCCAACGACGAGGTGTGGATATATAGTCCCCGTAATGGCTGTATATATATTGTGCAGGAATGCATACAAGCGCGCAGGTGCAGAAGAGAGAGTGTGATGCTGTGCGTCGGCGATATACCTTGCTAAATGGGGATACGCGCCAGGAATTCGGACTTTTTTTTCTTCTTCGCGGGTAATGTGAGTTTTATACTTTACACGCTTTGTTAGAGATTAAGGTGAGATCGGGTTTCAAAACTTAAGTGAATACCTACGCTTGCGCGCTCAAAATGTATGTTATACATGTTCATTCAACTTCGCATAATTGTTTACGCTCTCCGCAGATGTTTTTTTGCGCTTTAGGTAAAATTCCAAGTATTTTAAGAAATTCTTGACGAGGGAAAAGAAAAAATTGAAAATCGGGTTTGATATATCCGTGCACAATCATGCGGTGATAATGTACCTATATATACGTAACAGGATATCGATACGTTGCGCAAGCGCGAATAAAAGCCAGCAGCAAGAACCATATAAATTAGAGGTAGGTATATATACGTGTTGGTTGCAATTATCGCTACATAATATTACGCGGCTGTGCCCCCGCGTGCTATATAGTCGCGAGGCAACGAGCGAGGCGGGGGCCGAGCGCAATACAAACCGAACGAGATACGTCCACGGACGTAGTATCCTGCGTGAGCGGGAGGGAAAGTAAATCACAATTTCCGCGCTCGCTTCCTTTCCGGTGCGCTCGTAGGCGACTATTTTGCACTCCATGTGCGCGCCATTAGCGGTACTACCGCGCCGCTCACCCGAGTATTTAATTTCCCGAGACCTCCACGTGCCTGTGTATATGTACGTAAACGTCATTTTTAACGGAGATGAGAGGGGAGGAGAGACAGCGCTGGACCGGAAAAAGCAAAAGAGAAGGATAGGAAAAGGGAAGTTATTAGGAGGTATGAAGGAAATGCAGGTGTATATACGATAGGTCAGGGAATGTATAACCGCAATGAGGTTGGCTGAAATGGTGTTGAATAATTTTCTTCTTTAAGGTAAATAAAAACATGTAAAGGTTGTATGCAAATACAATCGTTAGTTTAAAAAGCATTATTACAAAAATTCTAATAATTTGGAAATTATTAGTGTTCTTGATCATTTCCTGTCACAAGTACCCAGGCGTCTCATTAGATCAGAGACTCGTTAATTTTCTGAAAAGACGAAAAAACCACTGATACGGACTTCAATCTAATGTTTGACAGTGAGATCCGGAAGCCTGGGTAAAATTTACTTTGGTATGTCTCACCGTACCCAATTACAATAATTACGAATGACAATAAGAGCACCGAAGCCACATAGAGAAAAACATTGAAATAGAAATCTTAATTTCCCAGGCATATGTATATAAAAACCGTTCCTCTACACTCAAGCAATTCGCGTTAGAAAGTTGAACGACCTTACGGGGATCTTACACGATCACATACACATCATCTAAATCACCCACTGGGAAATCTCCAACCAAACACTACTACGGGAAATTATCGAACTCCAGCGCACTCCGAACCTCCCTAAATCAGTCATAAATCAAAGAATATCGAGTAACAAGTGCGTGCGGCTATAGAAAAAAAAAAGAAAGAAAGGGACGACGGCGTAACCTTCGATTGGACAATGAGTCTCGTGATTTGGACGGTATATAGAAGGGAGCGAGACGGGCCTGAATAGAAAGGAAAAAGGGGGAGCCGCAGCGCGTTCTGGCCGACAGGTGAAAGAGGAAGGGTCCCGCGGGCGTGTGTTCAGAAACGCCAGAATAGCCCATTCGGCTCGTCGCGCTGGGCGTCTGTCCCTATACTCGTAGCAAGTGCACGTCAGTTTGCTTACGCACGCACGCACACACGTTTACTAATATAGCGTGTAGCTTTGTATATACAGAGTGTTGTTGCTGCTGCTGCTGCTGTTGCAGTATACACCTAGTAGGAACGTCGATAAACCGGCTTCGTGAATACTATATGTATACGCGTTCGCTTCTGCCTCGTGTCCCGCGTATATATATGCTTCATTTGCATTATTCAAATCCGATGTGTTTTAACACTGTTATTTCTAGATGGATATTTATAACTTTGGCACATTTAAAAGAAATAAAGATTTTAGTATAGCGTTGTTGTGTTACTTATAGAACTATCGTTAATCAATTTTGTTTCTGATTAAAATTGTTTAATTAGGGTTTCGCTTTCTCACTGAATATGTCTGACATATGCATAAGTCTTAATACATAAAATGCGGCTTTTGCTACTTGTACACGTCTTTTTGTTCCAATTATTGCGAAATCGCATTTTCACTCGTATAAGTAACGAGATCATTATGAAGTTGAATTGATCAAATCAACAAAAAGATTTATAAATGTTGTAAGGTAATAAGATTTTATTTATGACGACATATTAAAGCACCTACTCTGCTTAAGGCTACTCACGTTTAGGCCTTTTTGTTATACTTATTTGTTGACAGTTGCATAAGGAAGTAAAATTTAATGAAAACCTGTTTGGCTTGTTTAGTGTTTGATTTATTTTCTACTCAACTTTTACTTCCTCAATGTATATTCAAGTTTATTTATAAACATTATAATTCATTGATGCGTATAAAAGACTTTTATTTCGTTTATAATATAGTAAACTAAAAATAACCTCGATCTTCACTTCAACGCATTACATATACCTATAATAAATTCAAAACGAAAGAAAAAACAAAATTTAAAATCGACGAGTACACAGCTGTCAGCGTACACAGAAGATCGAGCTGAAAGCTTAATGAAGAGTAGCTGCAGAGTAAACACAAGGGACGCGCAAAAACCGAGCCATCGCTAATTCGCAGCGATCAACGCTGGCAGTAGCCCTTTAAGCGCGCATACCTACGACAGCAGCCGCGTGAAAGGATGCGCGCAAGAGAGCGCGAAGCAAATTCACGATATTGCAAAAAAATCAGGCGAGAGCCTGCGAAACGAGGGATGGGGATCGCTGAGAAACCGCCGCGACGCGGTACAATGCATGATGCCGTCCGTCACGCCGGTCTGTAACTGGGTATCCGGAGCGTCTGAGCGAGCCTCGTGCATTCTAATCTAGAAACACGGATATTGCCGTGAGCTTTTGCAGAGGTTTAGGTCCATTGTATTTTTTTAAGACCGTGAACGAAACGACAAACGTCGTTTCTACTACAGCAGATGGAGATATTCTTTATTTTTGGCTTTTTGCTTCATTAAAAGTAGCGAATAATTAAATTTCTTTCATTCGCGGTCATAATATACTTCTAAGCATTCAACTGACGCGTGATAATAAGCGCAAAGTAGATATCTGGAGTGATTTAAAACGAGTTGTTCACTCATAACAACGAGCACGAATATATATGTAATACGTAACGGCGATGACGAGTCTATCACAAGCTATAAGTCTGAAAGTTACCAGCTGACGCTTCGCATGCAGACATCACGTTGCGAAATAGTAACAGTAAGAGCGAAGCGAATGCAACATCGTCATCGGCTTTACGCAGCATGTATAGAAGCTGCACGCGGTGATTTTAACGAGTGGGAAGACTCGCCCGTTACATAGGCGCTGCGCTATTCCGCAGATCTATGTATCGCCCATGGCTTCTCACTTACGCATCATGTGAAATGCTAATTAACTACGCTACAGTGTACAAGGATTTTGCGATCGCTTGATATGCGATTAGGGATCTTTAGTGAAGAACGTGACATTTTAAGAGTATTGTCGCGTCACTTGAAGTACTTTTAACGAGCGATTACTTGGTTCATTTTGAACTTTGTCCGCATTAATTTCAATTAACCGTTGGATTGAAAAATTGACATCTAAGTGAAGTGGATTTATTTTATTTCTCATTATTACCTCGACTTATGCACATTTTAGACTAATATTATTATAGAAATAGGCGAGCTTTCTATCACACGCATATCATTCATACGTTATTCAAAAACTTCCTTGTCGATACAACAGCCGATGTTAAGTTTCCAACGCAAAACCTCAACCCATATATCTACACTAAAAATCGCGAATACTCTGCACTTATATACATAAAGGAGAAGAAAAAAAAACAGTTACTCCGGTTAAACAACTCGAACTTGAGCTAGATAAGAATCGCGAGAATTTGCTGAAGAGGCCGCTAATAGGCGCGTACAATACCCTATGCGCGAGAAAAGGCGAGGGAAGAAGAGCATGATGCACAATCGCTGAGCCGCGCGAGCGAGGAGGGTTTAATAATATTACGGTCAGCAGCGACAACGAGCCGATGCATGCACCCGCGCGATGTGCAGACCTATACGCAGAGACTCGTGCATGCGTACGCGTAAGGCTTCGTAAAACGAGGCTCAGCCCGTACCGTTATATATACCTATACGTTGCGCGCAGCCCGTCAGGCGCGTCTTTTTTTTCTCTCCATCGTTAATTAGTTCGCACGCGCGGCGTATACTAGGCGACCAATTAAAAATGTATATCGAGAGACGGTAGGTATAGTGTGGATTATTGCGTGGAGTACGACGCCCGCTTCAAGATCCGGAAACTATACACATGTATAGTGGCGTATGAGAGATTTGCGATGTATTATAATATAAGATTATTCGCAAATTGTAAGTTTGCTCCAATTGAGCTATAATAGAAAGGTAAGATTGTAATAAGTGTAAGATTAAAGTCTACTGCAGGTAGAAAACAAAGTGTGACTTTTGAAGAATCGTTATGGGCGTACGTCACTTTTTGATGCGACACGAATAAAATAATGCAGAAGTGTATAATAAAGGAGTAAAAATCACTTTTATATACATTTTTCTTTGTCATACCACGTGAATTATCACATATATACGTATACCTTCTGACCTTCATCCCATATACGCAATTAACAACTATACACAGGCGAACCATAATTATGGTTAATGCAACAGCGCGCAAGCATTGTACGCGCGACATAGCTCTGCAATTTTGTCAGTAGCGCGCTTAATATAATGCAACATTCATAAACACATGACTCAAAACGCGCGCATAAATATATAATAAAAAATATTCTGCAATAACTTATCGGCAGACCTTCTTCCAACGACAATATCGCATATATATGCATTTGTTTTCTATATCCCGTATGACAGTAACGAAGCGCGAGGGATCATTACCACAAGGCAGATTGCATATACACCGAGGGTATATATACACATACAACGCGACCGCGCCTCGCCGCGTTCCCAAGGCTCGCATACGCAGCGCGGGGTTTTATCTCGAGAAGCGTTATATAGACGTTCTCCCCCGCAGTGCACGTCAATTTTCGCGATAAAAATTGCGGCGGTGTTTTCTTTGCCTAGCGGCGCACTATATATACACTCCCACGGCGCGGCGAAAATTTCGTACTGTGCCGAGGCCGGTAATTAACGAAATTTTAACGGGATTCGTGTGGATCTCGGGCAGCAATTTTCCGAGCCGCGCGCGCGCAAGCGCTACGTCGAAAACACAGTTACCCGGGCTTTCTCTGATTCTCGCGCGGCGAACGTGTCCGTGTGTCGTCTAATTCTTCTTGATTCTGGATGTGGGTTAGTTGTATCGCTCGACAAGCTATTATTTAAACTTTTGTCTCATATAGCGATGATATAGTTTTGTAATTATTTGAGATTATGGTACGTACAAGGTTGAAGATTATTTGGAAAATTCAAGTGACTAAAGAGTATAGGTATGTTAGCTATAGCGATTAAATGAGAAGTCATCAATTAAACTAATAACATTTTGCGTCATAATGGAAATAATTGTTGGCAATCCGTTCTATCTTCTTTTCTGGTCAAAAGTTATTAGTTAACAGTTTAATAGCGTATTTTTCCATACAATATGTTCTGTACGAACGATAGCTTCAGATGGTAAAATTTGTTTTAACACTAAAATACTACTGTATAACTAATTCGTCAATTATTCAAAACTACACAGTTGGCAATGTTATACAAGTTATACGTAAAGACATTTCGAAGAATAAATTTTATTACACTGGGTCTCACACAAATGTAGCAACATATACATACATCATCCCAAGTAAGTGACAAAGCGTATTTTCGAGTTGTGCAAAGAACGAGTTATGTTGCATTTCGATTTTTCAGTGAAAAACCGGCACCCCGTGTATACATATCGTAGTCCCGTCTGAAAAAAACGAAACCTGGGCGCACAAGCGTATCCCGCGTCTCGAGAGTAAGGCGCGCACGCGAGAGAGAAAGAGAGCGGGAGAGAAGCGCGCCGTAGTGGAAAGTATACGCTCGCGTACAGCCAGAAAGTGGCCCGCTATCTCGGACAGGTTCACCCGGTCGTCGACATTAAACTTTCCGTGAGTGCCCATTTAATATATCTCGCTGCTTGTACGAAAATAATATCATCGGATGGTAGCGCGTCAAATCGTTATCACTCTTTTTATCCCAACGGTTTTATGTAGCGCAGGTAAACAAACACACATTTGCACGGTTTAATTGGATCAATACAGGATCAATCAGTTGTGAAAGTCAGAAAAAAACACGCTTCCTATAGAGTTACGCCGTGCGGTTTTGTATAGTTCGCTTCAATGGAATGCCGCGCTGTTATGAAATTCAGAAAAAGGATGTATAATGCACGGCCGCGCGCTGCATTCTTCGTCCCACTAGAGAAACTCTCTTTCCTGGACTTTTAACTAGCGAAACTCGCCGGCAAACTAGTTTACAGCGAGTTTCCCGCGGCAGGATTGAACGCGACGTTAAATTTCTGAATCATCCAGCTTAACTAAACACGTTTTATGCCCCGATTACAGAATTACGTATGTCGAGGATTGCCTAACGATACAACAAATCGCATTTTCAAATCCTCCCTCGTTAATTTTATATGCACCGTGAGGAGTTATTCCCTATACTATACCATACAACTTTTACGACTATAGAGATTCTATTGCTGAAAATGGAAAAAAACAGATTGTGCAATGTGTAGACACGTTTATCGAGAGAAAACAAACTCAAGCATCATCATCATCATCACCTCTCACTATATACGCGGGGAGCGTAGGAAACCACCTACTTTCGAAACGCGCTCTCTCGAGAGGCCAAAAGCATAGCTAATGCGCGGCGAGAGAAGAATAGGTAACTGTATGGTGCAAAGTGGTGCTGGCGAACGAAAGACGAGAAAAAAAAGAAGGTTTTCAAGGTGTTTTGAGCGGAAAAAAAGGTAAACGAGAGACACAGCAGTGTATTGTAGGAGTGATCGTAACCTTGGCTATTTGAAAAAGCGCCTGTCTCCTGTGATGCTTCTCGTGCTTCATGATGCCGACGAGGACTGGAGCACGCTGTAATCCAGGACAACCTGCTGCCGGCTCGCAGCACAAAGTTACACAATCAATTCGATTCCCTTTTTTTTTTATTTTTTTTTTCACAAAGCACAGCGATAGTCACTCTCGGTGCCACCGTCCATGTTCATCCGCATCTTAGCGGCTCTCCTTCTTATCACACACACACACACAGTTTGTTCGAGTCTTCACTTACTTCGCACACACTACGCGATAACGGTGCGCGCGAATGTTGTTGTTCAATCACTGTGCGTATATATGTGTATATGTATATAGATAGCGTGCTGTGCGCGGCGGCTCTCGCTCGGGCCGGCAAGGGTACTTTCTGACGCGGGCGCCAGTGCAACAATGCCGCGGTAGTAGGGCCCAGGCGGCGCCGAGGCGACGACAGCGACGCTACGTATCGCCGCGGCCAGGTGCGCAACCTCCTCTATCGGTCTCTCTCTCTCACTCTCCCCTCGACTGCGAGGCTCGCTCTCTCGGCAGCCTCTCTGCACGCGGAGGGTCTGTATATACTCTCTCGCGGGAGAGACTTTCTGTGCCCTGAGAAAGAGAAAGAGGGAGAGAGCGTCTTGATGCTGTGCAGAGCTCCGCTATAGGAAGTGTCTGCTCTCTTCTCTCTCCGCCTTTGGCTCTGAGAGGCTCTCTAGCAATATGGATATGTGTGCGGGATACACGCGATGCCCTCGGAGTGCCTGTAGGGATATGCCCCGTGCTATACGGGATATATAGGGACGAGAAGCCACAAGCATGGAACCGCTTCACTGGACTTTCAAAATATGGAGCATGCAGTGCCTGTTCCTGACACCGGCGACTTATTTTGTTTTGACTTTACTTCTCATTTAAATTATTACTTTTAAAATATCAATCTGTATATTCCCTTAACATTAACTTAAGTTATAGTAATTAAATGTCGATTCTCAGGCATAAGTTGTCGGCGGTATAACTCCTTGGGTGGCTCGTGTTTATATCGTTATTTTATATTAGAACCGTATCGGAGGATTCATCATAATCCATGATACGGAAGTGTGACAGTCTTCTAATGAGGACGCTGATGAATTGAAAATTCTTCAGAGCTTTACCGCCAACGATGAAATGCACCGCGACTAATACAAACTCATCAACCACGATGATTTCACTTAAGCATTGCCGGGTGTACGTAAACATTCATTATATATCGTTATTTTTTATTTTCCATGAAATTGTAAATAACATAATTATTTTAACGCAAAATTATCAAGTTGTATCTCATTTTTCATTTATAAAACATACGGTAGTCAAATAACTAATAAGATAATCCAATAAAAGCAAACAAATAATTAAATTATTTCGTAACTCTTACAATAACATTATTCGATCAATAATACAGAATAATATTATTACAAGACATTATTTTAATATAATAATTGCTGCAATTTTTATAACCAAGAAATGGTACGCTAAAAAAATAACTCAATCTTTACCCGTTATATATATACATGCATAAATTAAATATTTAGTTGACCACTCCAGTTGTGATGATCAAATGTCTGTCAAAATGACATACTGTACGACTTATGATGGTAAGATAAATGCGGGACATTTTTGTGTTAGACGTAAGCCATTAGATGATAATCCATTAAAGAAAAATTAAACCAATAAAACAAAGACCTGCAAGAATTTGATTAATATCAAATATCCATGAAGTGATAGATAGCTGCAGCAGATACGTTTTATAACACTAATTTACATTCACGAGAGAGTCATACGATAGCTATGAATATTAACGTCGAAGAAGAAAATTAATTCGTTAATTAAAATTAACAATAACTAGCTATTTTATACAATCAAAACGTTATGTTTTCACGATTTGTATCAGAATGTTTCACATTGGTTCCAGCAAAACTGGTTGCAAACAAGGAATTACAGTAATGTTTGAATTAAACTATGCCCACTTTAAGATAAATTTAAAAAATGTTTTTCCGACCAGAATGATCAATAATCGTCAAAAACAACGCTTGGTGTCGAGGAGAAACTCACCCCTATGCGTTTTGCTATTGTACAAAAAAAAATATAATGATAAAGTATGCCTTCATAAAGCTATAATCAAATAAATTAGTAACGAAATATTAATAAAAGTTTTTATATATCAACGCGGTGATATCCTAAACATTATAGAAATCATTAAAATTTGTAGTATGCTAAAAAAAACTGCCAACGCTCATCTACATAAAGATCAAAACAATAATAAAAAAATTCACGCCAACCAATGCCGGCAATGCCGAGACTCCTCTAGTCCATAATGAAATCTGAAAAATCATTGTCCTGTTAACAATCGTACAAGGCAATAAAACTCGGTAATTACGATTCTGCGCGTCTCTTTCCCGGCGCCGGCTCGCCCGCGGTGTGTTGTTATTTACGAAAGGCGCAACCGCGAATCGAAAAGAGAGAAAAAGATAAGCACCGGGACCCCTTCTCGCCGTCATCGGGGACACGAAAATAAACCGGCCAGGCAACTTTGCGTACTATACGCGTACGCACGCTGCGCAGAAACTGTAGCCAAAACCACTCTCGGCTTTAATGCCCTCGCACGCGAGAGTGGAGAGAGAGAGAGAAATATGTATAACCACTGCCTGCCTCGCTCGCGCGTGTTCTCCAAGACTCGCGGCGGCGACGACGACGATTTCACGTGACTATAGCACTCTCGAGTATACTACAGTGTACACACGCTCGCGGCACCGGCGGCCATCTTTACTACGCTGTAGTAAAGCGTGGGTGAGTCCTCGGGTCATTCGCGTCGCTCGCGAGAGAGTTGGAGAACGCCACCACTGCCGCCGCGAGGAAAGAGGGGGGAGGTAAAGGAAAGGAGCGCGAAAGACCAAGGCAGAAGAGTGAGAGGGACAGAAGAAGAAGAAGAAGAAGGAAGGAGGTAAGGAATACAAGGAGAACCAAGCGAAGAGAGTAAGTCCGAGACGGAATTGTAGAAGGTTATGGGAAGAAATGAGAAAATCGGTAAGAAAAGATGGAAACACAATGTGTCACTATATATTTCAAGAGTATGTGTGTGTGTGTGTATATGAGGTTGGTAGGGAAATTTACGTTTGTTTATTGGGGATATAAAAAGGTATCTCGTTCTGAAAGAATACCGTTGTAATACTTCTCCCGTTAATCGTTAGGAAAATCAGCGAAATCAAAAATAAATTACTACACAGAACCGGTTTTTCTTGTTGTCGTACTTTTTTTCTATAAAGATACTTTCAGTATAGGCTTTTCATTTTCTGATTATTCCAACACATTTAGAGGAAGATAAAATTCTCTTAATACGGTTGACCTCGACAAGTCAAATCAAAATTTATTCTCTTTGGTAGAAAATTTTTCAAGAAAACGATTTTTTTTAATGTTTTGGCCTTAAAAATAATTATTGTCCTTCATCAGAAGAAGAAGAGAAGGAAACACGTATGCCGAGAAGATTGGTGTAAAAATAATGTAGGCAAATGAACGAATGAAATAGGAAACCAAATAGGAAGATCGATTATTCAGATATATGAGATACAAAGATTGCAGCAAAAACTTATTCAGTAGGAATCAGTGTATTGAGAAAAGACAAACTTAAAATTTTGTTTAACTGTAAGAAAATAAAACACCATCGTGTAAAAGCGAATCCGTAAGAAAAGGACATCCAGTAGCAACTCAAAGATGAAAAGAAACAGAGGCGACAGTTGAGGAAGTAGGAGGATCACTCCAGAAATGAGAAAGAAGTATACAGGAAAGCAGTAAGAGCTGAGTTCAATACATTCTTTTTTTTTTTTTTTTTTTTTTGGAAAAAAATTAAGGGTATCTGACGGAAACCTGACAAGTATATAATTTTTGAGGGTGTCTTTTTTATAGGGCCATACTTTGTTAGTTGTTAATATATTATTATTTTGTTTATACTTTGACGCGTACAAATATTCTTTAAATAATAAATGAAAAAAAAAAAAAATATTGTTTAAACCTTCTCTAAATAACGAGCATAATATACAGCAATTTTCTGAAAATATCAGTCAACAAAATTATTTAATACATTCCCAGAAATTATTACACAAGCACAAAGGAAAGATTATTGTTAAGTAAACCCGCATGTTTAACGATGCACACTAGTTCGAAAAACAGTATAAAACGAACAGAGCCAAGACGACGTTAGCATGTAAATGTGAGAGCGGAGAGAGAGAGAGAAAGATGGAGAACGATATAGAGGGGGAGTGAGGCCCCTTTCGGCGGGCCTCCTTCGCCTCGAGAGATACGGAGGGGGCGGGAGCGCGGAGGCCAGTAAAGTGGGGGAGACAGTTCCAGGGTATAGAGAGGGAGAACACGAGCCCGGCTAAGACGACGCTCAAGCACACACGCGGGGCCCGTAACAAAGATGCCTTGCGCGAAGGCGAAATGCAGAGCGCCCGACTGTGCGCGGGAGAATATATCCGAGGCTCTCACGAAACCACTACAAGAGACGCATAAGTTTCACGCAACGCCAAGTCCTAATGGCGGTGTCGGCAGCGAGCGCGCGCGACTTCGTTACGCAATTTGATTCAAAAAAGGGGAATAGGCGATTTGGGAACGCTGGCACGAGGTTAAAACCGACGCGCGCAGGACTCGTTGAGGAATTAAAGCAAACGGCTTATATCCATTTCCCCTATACACGTTTCTCTCCGACTTATGACCTTCCTGTTATGGGAAAAAGTGAAGAATGAGATTATCATTTTCCAGATTTCGTGGCCACGGGTGGGTGTACATTGGGAAACCGAGAATTTCCCGTTCTGTGTATTTTTTTATTTACCGTTACCACCATTGATTATATATACATTAATTCGAACGAATAAAAGTATAATTTAAAAAACTTTATTATAATGAATAATATGTTTAGGTAAAACATTTTTCTTGCGGAAAAATTAAAATACAATATGGCTTTTTTTAATTCAAACATGCAACTTTAATCACGAGGCCATACGAAAACAAAAAGCCTTCAATTTCCTCTAATTAGCTGTGCGATTAAGTCCACAAAAATTGTGGATTTCTCGGCAAAGGAGCATGTACCTTAGACTGGAGAAGGTACATAAACTGAGGCTAAGAAGACACATCGGTGCACGAGGCCCCGCAGTATGAACATCCCGCATCACTGGCAGCGAAAGAAGAAGGGCGCGAAAAGCAGCCCCGAGAATCACGACCTAAGGCCGCTCAAGCTAGCTCTCTCTCTCTCTCTCTCTCTCTCTCTCTCTTTTTCTTGTTTTTTCTTGGTACATTTACCTTAGCACATGATGCCCTAACTATAGCGCAGTCAACTGATCTGTTCATTTGCATGAATTTCCAGTCGAGGCGATGGTACAACGGCAAGAAGTCTGCGATGTCTCGCAAAACCGAGAGAAACAACCGGTAAAAGAAGTTTTTTTATAATATATTTACAAATGCCTTTTGTGACTATATACGTATTAAAGAATGCAAACAAAAATGTACTTATGCTTCAGCTTTTCAATAATTTTCATAATCATTCATCGTAAATATCGCGTATCCGTATCTAAAGTGTTCCAAAAACTCAAATTCCCTTTGGTATTTGTAAGTATTTGTGAATTTTATCATAAGTTTACCTGCAATAACGCGTCCACATCTCACTGTACTTACGTGTCCAAAACTCACGAGATAATGTTATGACTCCTGTATCTTACCTGTAACATAAAAAAATAATCCAAAATTAAATACTTTTTCGAATGAAAAGTAAAATTTTTTTAATATAAAAATCGTAAATTTCTGTTTGGCAAAGATTAGATCCTTTACGTGATCTCGTAAATCCTAAGTATGGGTAGCTCAATTTTCGACCCTGTACAATAATTAAAACGCAACTAATCGTTAATCGACCCGCGCTCTCGATTCTACGCGGATGTACTCTCGGAGTACATATGAACGTACTCGACCATAGCAATGAACGAGCAAGAGAGCGGGGGAACAAAGGAACAAAGGGCATAGATTGCTCCTAAGACGTGAGCTAGAAATTGCCAGAGCGCTAGCGAAGGAATTGCAAAGGTGGTGGGTCGCGACTTTTCTTAATGCTCACAGTTTCTGAACGGCAGATTGTTCTTGTTCGCGAAGTATAGTATTTAACTCGATGCATGTACTTTATTGAATAGCGTAACAAAACCAGTGGATGAACGGTTAACTTCAATAAATAAAATTAGATAAAAATACTATAGTTACTTTATTTTATATACTTATTTACAGTAGAATGCGGAATGGATTAAAAATTAGCTATGCATTGGTTAAACTACGATTTCGTTGAGTAATGATTTTATAGATATTTTGTATGTTATAAATCATAATCAAGTGTATTATATTGAATAATTATTTTGTGAACAGCATGAAATAATATAGTGTTAGAAAATCATGCATTTCTTCATTGTAACTCTATTTATGCATTCATTTTTGTAATTTTCATATTGTATTTTTCATTTCGCAGAAAAATACAACATAACAAACTGATAAAAGAAAATTTTCTAGAAACATTACTGTTGTCGTCGATGAAATAGCTCATCGTGCATTTACGTCACAGCAAGCATATTAAAAATGCATTAAGAAAAAATAGAGTGCACGGCAGATATTCAAGTAGCGAGTACATAATAGCTATTCAGTGCGAAATTGATGACTGACTGACCTTGATGTCTATTAACGACATCGTTCTATGCCTTTCCACGTGTGTTCGTCAGGCAAGAAAAGAAAATGCTAACTTGACAAAGGACAGAAAGTGCCGACGAACACCCATAAGGGCGCCTTGCATCACCTCGAAAGGAAACAGGCGGAAAGACTAGAGCGACAGCAACGAACAAAGCGCCGGCGTGTCGCTGTCGTTAGGACGAATAAGCTAGAATTTATCTCCCCCTATCTTTCTCGTATGTCCTTTTCCATTCGGCTGACACTCAACAGTGATTTGAGACGAGTGTTTTTTCAGCGCCTTTCCGCACTAGGATCCCTTTCTGAGAAAAAATGCAGTCGAGTGGCTTGTGATTACATGAGTGTGCCTGTCTACAACATCTCGAAAGACCACCCTTGAACATCTACTTTGGTCAAATGTGAAAGTGAAAATTTACTTCCTTTTTCAAAATCTAAGGTCATTGATAAACTAATGTCAAGACCAGCGATGGCAATCATTTTAGCGATTACATATCTCAAGTACTTGGAGAATATAATAAATCATGTTATTTGATTTTTACGTAAATGTCTTTCGTTTTGCTTTAACGTAATCGTTTACGTCAACCTTCACTCAAAGAAACAACATTGAAAAAATAACGGTAATTTGCGAGGCCTTACAAAACTGCAGCGCGATCCCTAAAGTTAAGCAACACTGTAGATGCGGTTAGTAGTTGGATGAGTGATTGCTGCGTACTAATAGTATAACTTCGGTAATGGGTTAGGTAATTTTGTATGCTTAACAAAATATACAGGAGGTCATTGAATATATTTTCAGTACTTAAGCTTTTTCAAAGATCAGGTAATACTGTAGTCAATGTAAGAAAGCTCACAATATTTCGTACGCGAGGAAGAGATTCCAAGTAAAGGATTTCCCGATTTTTCACCATCTCGTTTATAAAAGATATATATATATATATATATATAT
>UXGD01001626.1:0-32740 GCA_900474315.1 Torymus auratus
ATGAAACAGACGCACTATTTAGGTACACTGTTGCCAGATGCACAACTTTCACAAAAACACATTTCGGAACGCACCCACTGACTACTACAGACAGCAGAAGTCCCAAGTTTTGAACATAATTAGGCAGTTCGCAGGTTTAAAGTTTCAGACTGATCAGTGAGTGATTGATCAGTCTACTTTTAGATTTCGTGCTTTTTAAGTGTTTATGACAGCTTAGTGCTTAAGTGTTGAGTAAAGAAGCAAGAACAAATTTGTAAACATTTGTGTACTAATTATCTAAACAACTACATAAAATTTTAAATACTAGGTTATGATATCACCAAAGTATTAATTCTATATTTTAAGGTTGTAGTTACTTTAAAAAAAGGAAGTCACATTATGACAATTTTAATATCTATATAATTTAAGAGAGATTACGGAACTTTAATATTTTGTAAATCACATAGTGTCAGTATTTTAAAAATTTTTTAAAATGGGCGGAGGAGATCTGGTAAGTAAATAATAACCTATAAACCTATATTAAATAAAGCTTGCCCACATGAAAGACATTCCAAAAATCTATTTACAATTTCTTATTAGATAATTTATATAATAATAAGAACGTTATAAATTGATTGAAAAGTTTAATTCTTAATTTTTAATTAATGTACTGTTACATTAACCTTAAATTTGATTATAGCTAAATGTTAATAAAAAATATTTTTAGAATTTAAAAAAATCATGGCATCCTTCCACCATGAAAAATATGGAAAAAGTCTGGAAGGCTGAACAACAAGACACCCAAGAAAAGAAAAGAATTGCAGAACTAAAAAGAGAAATAGCAATGGAAAGAGATAAAGAAGAAATGAAAGCCTTTGCTATGAATCAAGGTGTGATAGAAAAAAAAGATGACAAAAAACTTGACTGGATGTATAAGGGTCCAGAAACTGTTAATAGAGAAGATTATCTACTAGGACGACGAATAGATAAACAGTTTGAAAAAATGGTTGAAACTGAAAAAGATACTGATCAAAATAAATCAGCCAAAAATCACGTTGATCATGGTATGTATTTCTACTAAATAAAAGATAATTTATTCAAACATTCTACTCAATTTACTAATAATTCAATTGTGGTGTTTGTTTTCTTCAGAGTGTATACCGCCATCTCTAAGATTTTTTTCTGGTAGTGAACAGGTTGATTTAGCAAGAAAATTACAAGAAGATCCGCTATATGCTATAAAAAAGAAAGAAATGGAAACAAGATCAGAACTTCTTAATAATCCTGTAAAGCTAAAGCAATTAAAACAATTGGTAAGTTATGAATTACTTAAAATAACACTAAAATTTTACATTAGTGTTAAATTTTTATTAAAACAATAATATTTTATTTAGGTTGCACAAAAAACAAAATCATCTAAAGATGATAAAAATGAAAAGAAGAAAAAAAAAAGAAAAGCATCTAGTAACTCAGATGGAAGTAACGATACAACACTTGATGACTTAATAGCAGCAAAATATAAAAAATTAAAAGGAAGGATTGATGATGAAGATTTACTTAAATCTTTAAAGAAACGAAAAATAAAAAAAATAAAAAAAAATAAGAGGAGAGATAGTAGTGAAAGTTCAAGTAGCAGCAGTAGCTCAGATGAAGAAACAAAACGAAAAAGTAGAAGAGAAAAAACGAAAAAGGATGAGAGAGAATTACGGAAGAAGAAAAAGCAGTCTAGAAGTGTCAGCAGCAGTAGTACCTCAGATGAAGAAATAAAACGAAAAAGTAGAAGAGACAAAACAAGAAAGGATGAAAGAGACTTACAGAAGAAAAAGAAGCTGTCTAGAAGTGTGAGCAGCAGTAGTAGCTCAGATGAAGAAACGAAACGAAAAAGTAGAAGAGAAAAAACGAAAAGGGATGAAAGAGAATTACAGAAGAAACAGAAGCAGTCTAGAAGTGTGAGCAGCAGTAGTAGCTCAGATGAAGAAACAAAACGAAAAAGTAGAAGAGAAAAAACGAAAAGGGATGAAAGAGTATTACAGAAGAAAAAGAAGCAGTCTAGAAGTTTGAGCAGCAATAGTAGCTCAGATGAAGAAACAAGAGGAAAAAGTAGAAATAGTAAAAATGGAAAAGATGAAAGAGAATCATATGATAGAAAAAATCATCATCAAAGAAAAGGTAGAAATGACTTCGATGAAATACGTCATAAAAATAGGAGAGACAAGAATCATGATAGATCATCGAAAAATGGAGATGATAAGTCAAGGTTTACTAGTTTTGGATTAATGGTAAGTTTGTAAACAAATATAAAATAGGTAGAACTAGATAAAGTAGTGAATTCTGCTAATAATTTTTTCTAAATAATTTATTTCTAAAATCTTATTAATCTAATTATTTCAAACTGTTAATTTGAAGCTAATAACTATTATTATTATTAGTATAATTATTATTATTAATATTATTTTATGTAGTAGTAATTGGTCAAAATAATTCTCAATATTATAATTTTATGTAGTCTCAATATAGTGTCTTCTGGTGTCTTCTGAGCCTACATACTTAGCATGCAAATGAGGAAAATTTGTAAAAGAAGGTTGTGAAAGATCACAGAAGCATATTAATTATTCAGTTTATCTTCAAAATGCACTACGAATTAATACATTTTTATCACTTGTTTTGTTACTGTCATATTTGTATCTAAATAATGTTTCAAAATAGATAAATAACACAATATGAATTTATGCTGACATTTTATTTTAGAGGGCTGATGGCAGTAGAATTTCTCCTTCAAGATATTCATCTAGTGCTAGTAAAGAGGTCAAAAAAAATACTGTTGTAAAGTCAGAACAACGATGGATACCTCCAAAAAAACAAAAACTTTCTGAAGAGGAAAAGGAAAAGAGAAGACAAGAGATGTTATCAAATGCTTCATGGCGCGATACAGAGCGAAAGAAAAATTTAAAGGAACATGCAGAAAAAGAGAAAAGTGAAGCTACCACAGAAAAGGCATTTGATAGAGAATTTATACAGTGAGTTATAAAAAATAATATAATGCATTGTTAACTTTCTTTGAACACATGCACACGCGTATAATGCATGCACGCACGCACGCATACTTTTATTGAATATGCTATTAATAACAAAAAAATATTCTTTTCCAGGAAACATTTGGCTCATGCTGCTGATAAAGAAACAGTAGCTTCAAGAATAAAATCAAACATAAATAATATTCAAAGATTTAAACACGCCATGGATAAAAATTTTGCAAGAAGATAATGCTTTATTTATTAAATAATTATCTAATGTAAATAAAATAAATATGTATAGGAATTTTTCAATTGAATCATGTGATACATATATTTTTCATAAGTATTTTTTAACGATATGTATTGCAAAATTACAAAATGGACATTGTTGATATGAGAACAATACGTTGTATATTTACATATTAAATAATAAAACCTATTTTTTACAACTTTTGATTTTTTATTTAAAATATATACAACACTATAAAACTCACAAAAACAGTTTTATCACACTAAACAAAATTTACATTTTTATTATGCAATTCTGCACATCTCGCTTGTTTCTAAGGCATCATGAGAATCAGAAATGTTTGTGACACAATCACCTGTGAGTACATTATTTACTATAGCCCTGGCTAAACAACTGGTTGTAAGAGAATAACTTGCAGAGAAAAAGGGTGTCATGTCATTCATTTTTTCAAGATTATGGTCCTGCATAAAATTATTTATTATTATTTTTATTTCTATATTAAATTGCCACAATGACTATATTTTTTTTAGTATACTTTACCTTACAAAATATGAAATAAGCATCATCAACTAACTTATTTAAATCTAATTGTCGCTGGAACGTTAATTCGGGATTTCTCAATAAAATCGTTGATACTATATTTAAAAGCTATGGAAAAAAAAAATTATTTTACCTTATTTAGCTTTTTGGTATGACATTTTAAAAATGTACCTTACCTCAACAACAATTTGTCGGTATTCAGGTATATGTATATGATGAAGTAATGATTCAACAAGAAGTGCAAATGTAAGTTCTGATCGCGTCATGTTTGATAATGTAGGTTGCTGAGGTATTTCACGCCCATTAACACAAATACCACCTGGACATCTTTCTAATACTTCCCAAACTTGGTTATAAAAATGAGCAGGAACTCTACACAGACTCCCTTCGATTCTTCTTCTTCCAAGAATAGACAAGCTGTTTTAAATGACAATATTAATATTTTTTATTTGAATTATTTAAAATATTTTTCTACTAAAATTAATAATGAAATATACTTTTCATCAGATGCCCAATCTTTTACTGTAAGTACTTTTATTAAAAGTTGCCTCACTTCATAAGGACTATAATTTTCAACTGGTTTTGTAGTTTGATCAATTATCTCCAAATACAGCTTCATTGCTTCTAAAACCCATCTATAAAAATTGAGAAATTGATAATAATCGTTATCAAAAAATAGTCAAAAATAAAAAAAAATACTTATACCCAATTCGAATTTTAAGTATGCCCTTAAACATTTCTGGATTAGTTCCAATGAGACGTCCACAATATAATAATATTTCTTGCTGCAATACAGCTTGAATGACATTGTGAGGTTGAATGGTTGAATACATTACTGATTGTATTTCTGCAGGTGTCATGGGCTTATCAAAAACTGTTTCTTGATGTCCAATAACACCAACAGTTATCTAAATATAAAAGATTTGATGTTATTTTAAGGGATATAGAAGATTTTATTAATTTAATAGAAAGAAATTAATACCTGTTTGCCTTTAACAAGAACACCTGTTATAAAAGGACTAATACTATCTACAGTATGATTTAATAAACTGCTGCAATAACGTACAACCATCCAATAACGAAGGCTACCTGCCTGTTGGTACAATGTTCTTAAAATATCACCAACTAAAATTACAGTTAAATTTAAAAATTAAAGTGATTCATAAAATATAATATTAGTTTAAAAGAATAGATGAAAATCAAAAATGAAATTATTTTAAAAGCTATTATTAGTTTCTAATTAAAATAATTGTAAATACATTTTTTTCTGTAATGTTAAATAATTAATTTCGAAATAGAGACAAAAAATGTATAATAGTACCCGTTGATCCATTAATTTCATAACTGGATCCTTCTCGCTGTAAAAGTATACCATACAACTGACATTTTGCATATAATCCTCCAGAATTACGAATTAAACTTAATATATTAGGAGTAGATTCATTTTTATGGCTCTGAAAGTGATAAAAAAATTATTTTATAGATAATTTTAAAGTTAACTTTGTTATATAGTATGGTAAATTTAATGACTTACAGAAAAATCTTTCAAATCTTCATCATAAGATAAAGCTTTTGGCACATCTGTTAAGCTTTGATAGCCAATATAGTCATGTTCCAATTGTTTGAATTGGGATAATTCTAAATCAGTTTCCATTGTATTGATAAAATCTAAATGCTCTGTCAACATAAAAATATATGTTTTTAGAAATTTTGTTAAAAATTCTTTATAATAAAAATTATACTGAATTCATTTTTGTATGTAGACATACCTATACATGAAGATGATATTAAATTTTGAAGTCGGCCAATACGCACTTTAGTTTCATCACAATATCCTTTTTTTAACATTGCGAAAAGATCAAGCATTTCTTTAAACTGAGGATCTCTGCAAAATATTATTAACTTTAGTTTTATGTGATAAAATAAATCAAGATTTCATTTGTATACAGAATACAATACTGTTACCTCATGTGTTCCTCACGTATCAAAAGACAAACAGTAGGTCTTCCAGATAATCTCCAATATTTTCCAACAAATTGTAGTTCTGTTTTAATGTCGTCAATAAGCAATGCCATATCTCGATACAAGTAAAATTCTGATACTTCAAATATTAATGGATAACAAAGAACAGTCATACCACACACGCGATAAATCTGTATAATTTTTTAATGGTTAATATTTAGCATTTCAGATATGATATCTACCATAATTACCTTACTAGTACCTAAGGAACCAATAGGTCTGACTGGTCTACCTTCAAGATCTAATTTATGATTTACACCCAGGCATTCATACACTTTGACAAGTTGAGTAGAGGAAAGAATTTGTACAGGCTCTACTTCATGAGGTGTTTGAGTTTGAATTCCATATGTAGCCATCATAGCTTGCAATCTCATAGATTCAGCAATTAATACAATTTGTACTACAAGATCAGTATGAGTGCCCTAAACAAAATAAAAAAAATAAATAGTTGTTTATAAATACACAGTATAAGTAAGCATGCTTTATTATAGTATATACAGCAATAATAAGCATTGACTAGTTGTAGAAATGATACACATATTATATTATAAGTAAATAACAATTTCATTTTACAGTTCATTCATTATAAATAAGATATGCTAAAAAATAATTTAAAATTAAATTGCAATTCATTAAATATAAAAAATGAAAATTTAATGAGACATCTATTAACCCTTTCAAGGTGGCTAATGCATGTAAGTCAGTTTTTATAATATTTCAAACATCAAAGTGCATAAAAATTAAAAGAAATTAACAATAATTCACGACTTATACATATATATGGGTCATGCCGACCTGAAAGTGTTAAACTACTTATTGAAAGCACATTCATATATATTTACGTATTTCCAAGAACATATATTGACTATAATTAATGTATTTAATAACAATAAGAAGAAAGAGTAAAAATATAGAAATTATACTAGAAAGCAATAAAAAGTTTTTTATAAAAATATAAGTATGCCAATAAGTATACACACTAAGCATTTTTTGAAATGTATTAACATGCGTATATCGACGGCTGAGCGGAACAACGTCCTACCTATCTCGGCGCGCGGAGAAAGAACGTTCTATCTCGCTGCGCAGACGAAGAACGTCCTATCTCACCGAGCGGTTGAAGAACGACCCATCTCGCCGCACGACAAATAAGTACGACGTTCTTCATCTGCGCGGCGAAATGGGTCGTTCTTCAACCGCCCGGCGAGATAAGTCGTTTTTCAACCGCCCGGTAAGATATACGACGTTCTTCGTCTGCGCGGCGAGATAGGACGTTGTTCCGCTCAGCCGTCGATATATGAAATAATAAAACATATTCAATTAAATATATATTATTCTATTTGTGGCCTACCGTTTTCATGTTCTACAGATGAAATTTATACAAAAATTTATTTAATAATGAATTACTATAGTAAATTGTGCAGAATTCATTACTATTTATAAAACTTAAACATTCAATGTAAATATCTAAAGTGATAAAAGCCTGCATAAAGTGCTTATATTTATTTTGTAAGTCATTAATTTCACATACATATTTAGAGCAGGCAACACAAATTAAATATATTACTTACACTGCTTGGTTTAGCCTGTATAAAATGTAAGAAAAAAAAATATTAACTTACTATCACAACTTTAATGACTTTTTCATAATTATGATTTAACTTTTATATAAAGTATAGAGTACTTATAAGTAATTTAAAGTAGATTATTACTTAGTAGACTTAAGTTTATATCTTTGTTTTTAAAATTTGTATAGTTACCTGAAAAGCTGAATATCTTCCTGCTTTCCTTGGTCTATTATATGAAGGTAAATATCGACGAATTGGATCTAATTCGTTAATATGTAACAAACTAGCTGTTAGAAGTTGTGCAATAACAAACATTGCTTGGTTCCATAAATAAATGGGAGCGTGTTCATCTCCTCCCCTGTGTCCTCTACCAATTTCACTTGGGACTTTCATTGTACTTCCTGGTTCATTCTTCTCAGCTTCGATACTATCTTCAGGAACATAATAGTACATTGGTACTACAGGATCTAAAGAATATGAAAAATATTTTTAAATTACTAAAACCTGTATGAATTAGTAGAAAGAAATTACCTCCATGAACATCTTTGGATAATCTAGCTTTGAGTAAAGTTTGATATTCTTCTACTTGTTCTGGTAAAGAGTTAAAAACTCCATCTATTATCATAAAAATATAAAACAGTGGCCATTCACATTCTACATTATCAAATTCCTATTACATAATAATAAAATTTTATTATTCAAATTTAAAATGTACTCTGTAATTAGTGTATTAAAATTTACTTTGATTTGTCCAGATTTGTAATACCGTTCATCTGGATTTTCTAATACAGTCTTGTAACCATCTCTGCCAAATCTCTTGAAGCCATAGCTTCCTTTTAATCTTCTTATTATATTAGCTTTTGTTTCATTATACAAAACTTCTTCATGGGTGGAAAAGGCTGGAAATGAAATTGTTGGTAACAATGCAGCATCTACACTCTATAAAAAAGTAGAAGAAGTTTTATAAGATAAAATGAAAAAGCTTAATGGCTGAAATTGATAGTATAAAATTTGTTTTACTTTAGAACTAGATTCTCTTGGAAGCATAGTTTCAAAAATGCTTCGATTTCGATTGTGAGCATCTATATCAACATAAATAACTGACCAGGATGCACCTTTCTCTCCAAAGAGGTTGCAACCGTTAATAGCTTCAAGTGCACTTTTTGCCATACCAATAGAACTTGCATGTATTTCTGGTGTGCCATCATTATAGCGACTACCTCTTTCCCACATTCCATAGTCAGGTGTTCTGTATGCCCTTTCAACATAGTAAACAAGATTTTGTACAAAAGCTACTTCATCTTGAGTATAAATTATTTGCAATCCAGATGAAATCATTTGTACTAAAAAGATTAGGTACAAAGATACAACATCAATCTACAAAAATACAGAAGACATTTATTAACAAAATTGTTTGTATGTAGTATATCAATATAAATAATAATTACTTGTAAATGGTAATAATCTTCATCTTTCAATATCTCATCGCCTGTTTCTAAATGAAATTTGCAATGTAATGCAAAACGATTAGACTGGTTTTTTTTGAATAACTCTACTCTTGAAGACTGTTTCATCCAGCATTCTAAGATTCCTCTCATACATTTTATTGCTGACTGCCCAAGTTCATATGATTTTCCTCTGTCATCATCTATTCGTCTAAAATATGTAAAAATAAATTTATTATTCTAAGAAGATGAAATATTTTTTTATTCATTACTTATAAGCTTGGTGTAAACTCCATACTGCTGCAGCACAGTATATGCTTTCTCTAACACTTCCCACAATCTTGTTAGTAGAAATTTGTGGAAAAAGACCAGTGATGCAGCTTTGGTAGTGAAGGATTTGTCTTTTAACTATAATAAAAATTCAAATTATAATATACAATTTAAATTAAACAATATTTTACTGCCAATTAATATACCAATTCCATAGTAGATGTCAAGTTGTCTAACAGTATCTTCATAATTAGAAATTTTCAAAAACATATCAATATCAAAATCAATAATACTGCCCTGCCGGACATTTCTGGCATGTGGAGGACATCTAAAATAATAAAGTTAGTGATAATATCTGTGAATACATTGTTATCTTAAAGATAAAGTTTGTTATTAAAATACAAACCTCATTGCGCCAATTGGATTAGCGGTTGTTACTGCAGCCATTTTTTTATTCCTATGTAATAACGCAGTAATATTAACAAGGCAATAACGATAATAACATTAAACTCAACTATTTAATAAAATTTATTAAAATCTTAACAACCAAAGTGATAAAAATCAAATATTATGAACTATAATTCATAATAGTATCATTTCTTTTTAATCGCACAGGTAAAAACTGTCGTTTTTACAATAAAACAATATTTTGTTTTCCAATAAACTTCTGTTTAAAGGTGACATTTGCAATTGTTAAGACACGTTGTGCGTATAATGTCTATTACATCTTCCAATTTATTTTTATTTATAAACGTACATAATAGGTACAAACAGTGGTGTCAAATTTATAAAAAAATAATACTGTACTCATGACACGTTGCCCTGCTCACTTTTCCGCGGGAAAATTGGAATATAAATATTCTAAACTAATTTTTAATTAAAAGAACGGTATAATGATCACAATGCAAAGTTTTCAATTGATCATTCATATTGAAATTGTTATTAGTTGTTGAATTATAGATTATTAATAGATAATAGATTACGTATGTGAGATTTATGAGAAAATACAATACTAACCTGGTAATCAATGGCAACACTGTATCTGTATCCTAGTATATATATATATATATATACTGTATTATATTATCATGCGTATATATGTGGTCGTGGGAGGTGGGATAGGTGGGATTGTGGGAAGCCTGCTACGAACTTACGAAGCTATACAATCCTCACGAATTGGTGAAGTGGCACTTGCAGACATGCAGATTGAAGACATGACATAACCTTTGTACTGCTGTCAAATGTGTAGTATTATTTTTTATAAAAACATAATGTAAATAAACATTGTTGCCTTTAATTAACTTGGCAAGTTTTTAAGAACTACATTTTCAACGATAAAATTTAGAAAATGAATAAAGAAAGACTTTTAGCTGCCAGAAAAAAAGTACAGTATTGTTGCATATTTATGATTTTTGCATGTATCTTTTTTGTTGAAATGTCATTATACTATATTATATTGCTGCATAGTAGAAACAAGTGTTTTATACAAATATTTTAATATTTTGTTATAGTTGAAAGAATTTCAGCGCCACAAAAAAGAACATACCGAAGAAAATGTAAGAGACAGCCCTGATTCACAAAACCATAACAATAATCGGGTATTTCTTTAACAATAGTTTATTTTAAAGTTTTTTTTTTTAAACAATAGTTTATTTTAAAGAATTAAATTTAATGGTCATTTTAGAAATCATCTGTAGGAAGCTGCTCAGAAACTCATCGAGATGATATTCAAAATTTTCAACAAAATGTAGAAATAAAAGAAAACAGTGAATTTAAAGAAAAAGAAATAAATAATGCAAATGAATTTCCTATCGAACGTAATGATGAAAATTATCTTAATATTAAAACGATGCCTATAGTAGAAGAAAATAGTAGTGTTCAAAAGATTCATATAGGTCATGAATCTACAAATGGTACTACAGAAATTCCATTATACAATAATTTTACACCAAATCACAGTCGAAATGAAAGTACTTCTACAGTGTCTTCACAAATGATGCATGAAACTGTTGATATGAAAGATCATTTTCAAAATTCATCTATGCAACAAATTGAACATTCAAAATCAGAACTGAATTTGTCAAGTAATACTTCCAGTTCACTACAAAAAGAACACCTGTTACAAATGGCAAATGCAGTTGCAAATGTATTAGTTGATGAACAAGGATTGGATGAAACAACTTTAAATAATTGTGATTTGGAACAAAGAAATCAATTTCTCACCTGTTGTTTGGAAGAGCAGAAAAAACTTGTAAATCAATTACATATACAAGTTAGTCAGTCTGTGAGTATTTAATATTTGCTTGTTTAATAATTATATTACAAAAAACAAATAATAATCTGTTATTATTAAAAAATAGAACAGCCGAGTGTCTGAATTAGAGGCAATAATTAGCGCTAAAGATGCAGAATTTGAAGCCAGACTATTTCGTGAAGTAAATCCATTAAAAGAGCAAGTACAATTAGATGTTCAAACAATTGGAATTCTTGTTGGTGAAAAAGCTGAATTAACGGCAACTAATTCTCAATGCCAAGTTGCAATCAAACAAAAAACTGGTAAAATACATTAACAATAAATTTATTTTTTGATTTATTCTATAACAGTCTTACTATTTAAATCATGCAAATTACAGAAGAAGTAATTGATTTATCTGGAAAATTAAAGGCTACTCATCAGCGAATTACTGAACTCGAAAAAGAGTTAGAGTCTCTCAAAACTAATTTAGATGAATTTGCAAAATCTTATCAACAATTGCAACAAAATTATGAAGAACTGACTAAAAAATCAGAAACTCTGAAGTAAGTGAACTTCATTTATGCAAATAGTAGTTTTTGATACAAGTTCAAAAGTGTTGATAATCTTTCGCACGTGTATCAATAGTATATATTACACACCTAGGCCAGTTAAATAGGCTTTCTTTTTTACTGGCCAAGGTGTTTATACTATTTTTCTGCTCGACGGCGCCGGAAAGCAGCAACTTCGTTTCGCGCAGCGGCCGGGAAGACTTTTTTGACTTCTCTGTAGTATGGCGTTCTATCACGGCAAAAAAGCGGAAAATTTCTGTGCCAGTATCGTTATCATAGCGCTCGTCTTTCTTCGTTTTCAGTGAGGTGGCTTGCTAACTTCGTATGAATTTGACGAAATTATTGTTGTAAAAAAATATTTTCTTGTTTCTTGCAGTACGTACGGCTTTTTGTCACGGCAAAAAAGCGGCAATTTCCTATGTAGGTTTCATTGCGATAGTACTCGTTTTAAGTGAGTTTTTGAAGGGTAGCCTGCTAACTTCTTATGAAGTTAGAAGGACATATAGTACTGTTTTTTTTTTTTTTTAACAGTCGTGGCAAAATTATCGTTTCCACAGATAATTTACGGATCATATTACCTTTCGTAGAAAGTGTCATGCTAACTTCAGAGACATACGAAATAAAATATTAACATTAGTAAAATGTATTGATAAAAATTTATTGCTCTTTTTTCAGTTCATTAAAATATACTGTTTATTCATATTTTTACATTAAAAATAAATAATTTATTAATTAATTAAAATTGCACATGAGATCTCATATAAGATCTTATATAGATTCCATATGTCTGAAATTCTTATAACGATCTCATATGAGAACTACAAGTTCTCATATGAGATCGTTTTTAGTGTCAATTACGATCTCATATGAAATCTCATAATATTTACACGCGGTATGTATCATCGTACTTCCTACTATACCCTCATTATAATGATCACAGCCGACTGCACCGTCTCTTGTGTGCAGCAATATGCTCACTCGAGTCGTCAAATTGTACGCCTGTGGTACGATAAATAACGCTAAAACCTTCATAATATGGGGTACAAAATATACTTTGCGTATGCGGGGTAATAATAAATGTCATTTTACGGGCTAAAATTTTGTTATCGCGGCTTTGCCAGCCCACGTGCAACGATAATCATTATTTCAATAGCAAAAGTGAATTTTTGCAAGATTTGTTTACTAGTAAGCATAAAGTCAAACTTTACACCTACTGCCGTAAATTTAGATTTTATCCAAAAATTATGTTCGTTACTCGGCCGTAAGATTTCACGTCCTCGTAGTGATCGAGTGACACTCAGTCGACTTTGTCGATTCTCGTGCGCTGCGACTGCTGTGATCACCTCTCGGTCTGTGAAATTGCATTGACGAAATATACTATTTTGTCAAGTGTACATAAAGTATTACCTATTATATTTTTACTTTACGAGTACGAGTCCGTAAAATAGAACTTTACGGACAGGTATGACAAAAAGTACTATTTTGCAACACTGTAATATATGAAATTAATTGTATTGTAGAAAAGAGAATGAAAATTTTGAATTGGAAACCTCTGAATTACATCAAAAGCTCAATTATAAAAATACTGAAATAACAAGTTTACAACAAGAACTTCAAGAAAAACTTGCATTACTATCTTTGAGTGAACTACGTATGCAACAAGTAAGCAAATAATATTGTTATTAATACTAAAAAAAATACATAATTACATATTATTATTTTAGCTGTCGAATTCTCCACAAGAAATCAACTCTCTTGAAAGTCAGCACTATGCTACAAAAGTATTGGAACAACAATTATCTCAAATGAAAGAAGCACTTGAGAGTGTGAGTGGTGAAAAAGATGAAGTAAGCAAAAAATACCAAAGTTATGTACAACAATTAGATGAAAGACATTCAAAACTTTTGACTGAGGTTTGTTCAAATTAAATTTTTTTTATCGAAAATAAATTTTAAGTAGGTAATTTTAAAATGTTTGAGAATTTCATATTTAATAGTTGGAAGCATCAAAGAAAGTTATCAGTGATTCTGAAATTCGAGAACAAAGCTATGTGCAAAGATTATCCGAATTAGAGCAGCAGTTGCAAAGAGAAAAAGCAAAAATAGTAAAACCAGTAGAAGATCAATCGGAAAAAATAGAAATGTTTACAAAAAGTATGGATAATCTCGTTTTAGAACAAGAAAATCTACAATCTTTAATAAACGAAAAGGTAACCAAAAATTATTTTTATAACTTTAAATTTTTAAAATAAATACTTTTAACTAACGATTATTACTTTTCATTAATTAGGATAATGAAATAGAGTTATTAAAGAAAGAGTTAAGGGAGCTTCAAGATATTAGAGAGCAAAGTGTAGAAGCAACTAAATTAGCTACAGCACTGCAAAGTGAACAACTGGGAGCTTCTAGAGCAGTGTCACAAAACCAACAATTAAAAACTCAGCTTGATGAAATGCATGACGCTTTTATTGCCTTGGTGTGTAAAATAATTTTTTTAATTTATTACTTTTCCCAAAAAAATCTAATTGAATCAAATGTACTGCTTTCAGAGCAACACAAAGTTGGATTTAACAGAACAACTCCAAGCTGAGCGTGTTATTGGTAAAAAGTTAAATGCTCAACTAAACGATGTAGAGCAACAAATGGAGGAATTGAAAAAACAGTTGACCAAAAAAGAAGCAACTTTACATGATCTTGAAAAGGAAAAATTACATGCTGCTCAAATAGAAGACCAGATTCAACACTATCAAGCTCAATCACACAGTGCATCTACATTACAGCAGGAGCTTCAGAAAGCTTTAGTACACATTAATAAATATTATTTTTTATTTACAAAAAACATTTCTATAAAAGAAATAATAATTTATCAAATTTTTTAGATAACAATCGAAAATATGAAAAAAGAAAATCAACTTTTACAAACAGAACTTAATGCTCTAAAAAATAGTAATGCAACCGATATAGAAGAGTTGCAAGAAGTAAGTGAAATAATAACTAATCAAAGTGGTAATATCAATGGTCCAAGTATAGAGGAAAAGCCTGAAAATATTTCTGAGAATCTTGAAGATTCAAAACCAGAATCTTTGATATTACCTGAAAGCAGTACTATTTCAAGTATTCCAGAGCCAGTGAAAAAACTTGAACAGAGGTTCAAAGATACAATGGAGAGAGTGGCTGAGCTAACAGATGAAAAACAAAGACTTGAACACCTTGTTTTACAATTACAAGGAGAAACAGAAACTATAGGTATATTTTGATTAATTATAATTTATTATATTGTTTAAAATTATTTAATTTAATTTTGATCGCAGGAGAGTATGTAACTTTGTATCAAAAACAACGTGCTATACTTCAAGAAAAATTTAAAGAAAGAGAAAAAACCTTTAAACAACTTTTGGAACAACGCAATCAACAGCAGGAGCAATTGCATAAATTAAAAGTATTAGTTGCAGAATTACTAAAATCTAAAAATGCTAATTCAAATGTATCATCAGCTACAGTAGCAGAAGAAAATATGTCCCTTTCTGATCAATCTGGTAAGCATTTAATTTATTTAAAACTTGTGTGCACTATTAGGTAAAACTTAGTTTATTAGTAATTACATGTATATTACTTATAGTGGAAAGCGAAAGTAAAAACATTGAAGTTATCGACGGCCATGTAAATAAATTAGAAGATACTATACATAAAACTGATCAAACTACATCTCAAATTTTGGACCTTCTGACAGAAATCAAAGACTGTAATAACGGATGTATTTTGGAAACAAATTTCCATCCTTGCCCCTGGTGCTCTGGAAAATTAATTACAGTCTAGCGATTAATAAAAAATAAGTACTATTCTAATATTTATATAAAGTTTGTTATTAAATGTATTATATGAATCTTGTATGAAAATGCCAGGAGTATTGTAATAATTGTACATAGAGCAGAAACTTTTTAAGCTCCTATCTGTATCGTAATTTTGTTATTTACATAAAATTAGATACAGTGTATCATGATTTTACAAAATTTAATGTCTAGTTAAGAAATAGCAAGGATTTGTTATACAAAATATTCTTTATGTAGTTAAAAATCATTCTTTTGTTGCATTTTAATGTTCTTAAATTTAATTCTAAAAGTACCAATAGGAATATATATTTGCATAAAATATTAATGAATTTAATGGAAAAGCTTTGTATAGACCAACATTGTCATTAAAATATTCTAATATATTTTATTCATTCTATGACTTTTATTGTATACCTTACTACTATGCGAAATAAAAACCAAAACATGTTTTTACCAAGTATAACATTTATTTTCAAGCATAATAATCTTTTTACAAAATATCTTTCCAACAATTATTTTGTAAAAATTATTAACCATTTTATAAAATTAACAAACATCTTTACGAGTCACTCTTAAACATACATTCAGTCTATATAATTACTTAACTATCTTAAATAAACGTCAAAGGATCAAAAAATATCAGTCGACATTTCAATATATAAAAGCGTAATAAAGATGAGGTATTTGTTAACGTACTTTATAATAATGTTTATTAACGTAGAATGAAAACATGTATTATTAAAACTTGTTTCGGCATATCATAAATCGCATTTCCCTAAGACATTCCGAATTTTTTTCTCATCCTAATTTATTATTCGTAAAAGATATATTGGGAATGGTTATTTCAGCGCTTTCATTTTGTACAATTATGTTCAACTCCGAAGAGAAACTGCCAAGTGTCGAGACAGTTCCATCCGAATTGGAATTCGACGAATTCGACAAACGATTCGGTGTGGACGTTCTACCTTTCACGAGTACAGATCTCTCAGTACTCTTGTTCGCATGCTGGATCGATATCGAGGAAACGTCACTGATCTCTGGCAGATCGCGAGAAGTGACCTCTTGCTGCTGCTTCTTCATGGGCGACACGAGCCTCGCGGCAGCCGTGTTGACGGGCGTTACGTCCGAGCTTGAGGAAGAGCCGAGAGCACTGGCTTCGCGGGTCTTCTTCAATGTGGTAAAGGCCCAGGCGAGACCCATCTTCTTTAAAGCCAGTTCCATTTCCTCAGGCGACGAGGGACACTTGACCATGTTGACGTCAGACGACGGTGTCGTCGTTATTTCCGAGACACCGGATAGGCCGGAAATGCTCGCTGAACTTGTCGACGTCAGGTGGCCCCTATCTTGCTCTGGCTCGCCGCGATAACTCGGCGGCTTCTGTATCGGAGTCACGGATTTGGATTTGCTCTCCTCGCATATCTCGCTTATGAGCATCTGTTCGATGTTCTCATCGGGTAGGGAGTGCAGATCGGAAATTTGACTGATCCTAAAGTCGTAGTTGACGTCCGTAATTTCGTGGCTCTGATGCAGGTGCTCGACGTGAATGTCTGGCAACGTGAGCATCGAATCGGAAAATTCGCTTTTTGTAGGCTCTAGGAGCACTAGTGATTTTTTCTCCAGCGATTCTTCGGATCTCTCCAAGGACTTTCTTGGTGATTTTTCTAAGGACTTTCTCGGTGATTTCTGGAACGACTTTATAGACGATTTTTCTAAAGACTTTATCGACAATTTTTCTAAAATTTGTATCGAAGATTTTTCTAAAGACTTTATCGACGATTTATCTAACGACTTTTTCGGTGACTTTTCTAATGACTTTTTCGGTGATTTTTCTAAGGACTTTTTGGGCGATTTTTCTAAAGACTTTTTTGGTGATTTTTCTATGCTTTTTAACGATTTACTTGATAAATTGAGAGACGCTTGAGTTGCAGGTAAAGAATGGACTTGAACTGAAGGTTTCCGCTTGGTAAATTTTGTATCGCCTTTCGAAGGCGACGACGTTGTCGGTTGAGGTATGTCACCGGTCGGCAGCCTTTTCCTACATTTGTTCGAGGGGCTTCTCGTGCTCATCTGACTTTTATTTGCCGTATCTGGTGTGTCAAACTCAACTATTGTAGACAACTCATGAACCGGAGAATCAATGTCGGGTCTAAAAATTTAATAGTACAAATTAGTATTTCCATATATAAACCCTTCCAATACACCTTTTGTTAGTAATTACGATATAATACCTGTATGGTCCACTAATTAATGTAACAGGTGGTCTTGCTCTGCCATTTGTAGAATTTTTTGACGATGTTCGCGTAACTTTTGGAATGCCAGCAAGCAGAGGAATAAAATCTGAATTCTATTAAAAAAAAAAATAAAAAAAAAATAAAAAAATAAAAAAAAAATAAAAAAAAGATATAAAAAAAAGTAAGTTAAAAAATTTAGAATTAAATGTTAAAAATAGCAATAAAAAAAGCATTTTTTTTCAAGTAACTCACGTCTAAATTTATCGATTGGTTGTTCTCGTCGTAAGACGCGGCATTTTTGCTCGAGTCCCCGGACTCCTTAGCAGGTGCTTGGCTTGATTTTAAAAGAGAATCGTCAGAATCTTTCAAGCTATCAACGGGCGCGGACTTATTTAGACTTTTACTTTGCTCAAGTATCTCCATCTGCAACCTCTGAACTATCTCCTCGTTTTGATCAGTGTCTCCCGTGGACGCCTGCGCCACTGTCGCTGTCCCCGCCATCGTGGTCGCTACGTCGACCTCCGTTTCCTCGGTCTCGGCCTTCTTCGAAGGCCTCCCGGAGACAAAACGGTCAAGCTTAATGTGCACCCGCTCGTCGTTGATGATTCTGGGTTTTGTAGAAGACACGTCGGTTACCACCGTTGTCTCGACGGGCTTCACCTTGTCCGGGGTTTCGTCAAGACTGTCGGTGGTCTGCGAGTCCTTAGATATGATGCTCTCCGATTTGTCAATCTCCTCGTAGGGTATCGACGGATGTGGTAATTCAACTTCGTCACCTGTAATGATTTTCTCGGAGTCCGTGAGTGTCCGCTTCAGCTTCGCGTAGATGGCCTCGATGTTCTCCACCAGTGTGCCACCCGCGCCGTTCGCCGACGGCTGGCCGCTTGATGTTGCTTGGTTTATCGAGTTCGAATCTTCCGTCGTCATTACGGACAACTCTAAGCCTGTAAAATTATTGGAACGAAGTAAAATTTGAAATATAGGATCAATAAAAGATGTCAGAAGAATGTCTATTTAATTTATATTATTATAAGTAAATTGTAATGACGAGATTACCTTTCTGTTCGTTACGCACTTTCTGAATCATGTCTGTTAAAGAAGCTATTCGTTCCGTGTACACGTTTTGTAAGTTTTCATACTTCTTCAATATCTTTGGACAATACTTGAGCGTGTAGGATTGTGCGTCGTCTATTTTATCATGAATTAATTTACAGCTCGGATTGTTGCAGGTACATTTTTGTCTTTGATTTTGAATGTCATGCTGATCGAGACTCGGTTTGGGAGTCTGACTTTCACTCTGACCGTGATCCTGAATCTGAATTTGACTTGCAGCCGAATGATCTTGACTTTGATCTGCACGTTGACTCTGAACTTGACTTTGACCCTGTCTTTGACTCTGATTTTGCCTTCGACCCTGATCTTGTCTCCTATCTTCACTTCGACCCTGACCTCGGTTCTGAACTTGGCTTCGACCCTGATCTTGGTTCTGAACTTGGTTTCCACCCTGACCTTGGTTTTGAACGTGGCTTCGACCCTGACCTTGGTTTTGAACATGGCTTCGACCCTGACCTTGGCTTTGAACGTGGCTTCGACCCTGACCTTGGTTCTGAACTTGTCTTCGACCCTGAGCTTGGCTCTGAGCTTGACTTCGACCCTGACTCTGACTAGGAACCCGCGACTGAGCTTTGCTTGGTGATTTCGTAATCTTGGACTTATCCTTTGCCGCGGCTTGTCTGTGTTGGGCGTCCGGTGGTGCGTTCTTCGCCGCCGATCTCCTTGAGTACCTGCCAATCAGCGTCATCAAGTCAAGCTTTCCTCTGCCAACTTGATCGCCCTTTGGAATATTCGACGGGATCATCATCGTCCGCGGCGAGGGTGTCTCGGGTGAGGAGACCGGGCTCATGTCGGCCATCTTCTGCTTTATCGTCTCGTTGCAGGACGGATCCAGTAATTCGAGAATCGGCGTGGTGCTGATCATGGTGCGGAGGAAGGCGCCCGGAGTCGCGGCTGGTGGGCTCATGTACGCCGTTGAGGTGTCCGAAGTGTCTTGCATTTTTGTCACGATTCGTTTAGCCTCGAATCTAGTGAAGACTCTGCCGTTCGTCGTGTCCGAAGTGGAATTGAACTGTGAACTTTCCGTGCTGGAATCTATCGAGACTTGCGTGTACTGCGTCCTATACCTTTTCTCCTCGACAGTAGTTGTCTTCTTCTGCTCGAAAGCCGGCGGTTGATGTGTTTGAGCATATGATTCTTTTGGACTGGAATGTCGCGAGGGTGGAGCTGATCTTGAGTTTTTCTTTACTGGAGAATTTAATCTACTTCCGGGTAAAGAGTGCGACTTTCCAGATATTATGGGTGATACATTTTCTGTGGTCGGTATTACTGTAACTTCCTTCGTATCCGCGTCAATGACTAAGCGCGCTATTTTGACAGATCCACTGGCGCTCTTCTGTTCGAGAGAAATTTTGACTGGAGCTTTGCCCGACGAGTATTGCATGGTCCGAACGGATGAGATGACTTTACAATCTTTTGAAATTTTCACGGACCTCTCTCCTTGTTTAGGAATAACTGTGACTTCGGTTCTACTGACGTCTATCACTAAATCAGTTGCTGTAGATGTATTACTGCTACTAATACTACTACAGCTTTCTACATTCTCAGGAGCTATTACGTTCACTACTGGTTCTAGTGGATGACGCGGAAATTCTTGCTTCGATTTTCCAGCTTCAAGTTCTACTTGAACTTGTTGATCGCGAGTGCTCAATGTATTTTCGGCGGATGGTTTTAACAAATTTTTTCCCGGCGTCAGACAACGTTTATGCCGATTGGTAGCGGTACTTTGATTATTTTTATTGCAAAGCCTTTTCACTGAGCTGGCAACAGTATTTTGATAAGTCTGATTACTGCTAGTTCTTTTGACTGTACTGGTAACTTTGCGAGCTTTGGCAGTTTCATCGTTCGACATATTAATAACTTGAATTTCAGGTGCTGGAGGTTTCGGAGTCTCGCGCTCAACTTTATCAGGCTGTAATAACGTTGACGACTGCTGAAAAAGAGATCTTACGCTAGCGTTAAAAACTTCATCTGATAAATCTGCGCCATACTCGTTTAACAGTCTTCTTTTCATTTTTTCAATTTTTATTATTAGTTCGGATATTTTTCTTTTGCGAGTGAAATCACTGTCTTCCTCAGAATAACTTTCGACACTTTCTTGTCCATCTGTGTAAGACGATTCGTTCCAAGCAGTAGTAGGCGTGGTATTAGAATGTATGTAATCACGAGGTGTTATCGTTATGGGCCTTTCATCTCGGTTATCGCAGGGATCTGGGTCCCGCGAAGAACGGAGAATATTTTCAAAAGCTCGATCCATCTTTTTCTGCTGTCTTGCGAGGTCTTCACATTTTTTCGTAGGTGGTGGTATTTGCTGATATTAAGAAGAAACAATATTTCGTTAAATGTATATCATTAAGAATTTTGAAAGTATAAATATATTTATCTTATTTTTTAAAGAAATTGGGATACTTACTAACGAGCTTGGAACTTGTTTCGCTTGAGCTCTTCTTTCTATGTTAGAAAGCTGTTGAAGTCTTTTTAATAAAGCTTGATAGTCTCTTCTAACTTTTTCTCGGAGACGGGCATCCTCACTTCTTTTTTTAATATTTTCTTTCTGATTTAGAATCGCCTCTAATTCTTCTTTTTCTAGTTGTATTATTTGTTGAGCTAACTCATTAGCATTTGGCTGATTAAAAATTTAAATGGATGTTATTATATTTTTAATAATTTACATATTTTAGAGAACAAAAAAATAATAGTGAAAAAACAACATAATGCAAACCTTATTTTTAATATTAAGTCTTTCGGTCATACCGGATGGCGTACTGTATGTATTTTTGTGCCGTGTTCTATGATCATATAAACTAACTTTACTTCCACCAGTTGATGTACATTTGGGCGTTTTTCGAACTACTGTGGTTTTAGAATTACTTTCAGAATAGTAAGAAGAATCATCACTGATAGATAAAGAAGTCGTAGTGGAAGAGCTACTTAAACTTGAAGTACTACTTTCTTCAGAATCTTGAGGTTGACATCTATGGAAGCAAGGTCAGTTATAATTAAAAAATAGATACATAATATGAATAAAATATAAATAATCTCTTTTACCTAATAAATTTCTCTGCTTTACTAGAAGGTGTTGAAGGAGTAGTTACCGGTACTGTTTTGCGAGGCTCATTCTCATCAGATTCACAAACTGTGTTTCTTTTTTTAACTGTATCTGCAACTGTTTGAGGAGTTTTGGGTTTTTTATAAGGACAGCTTTTATTTTCTTCTGTACTTGATGTTACTGTAGTTGGTGTTTTACTTGTTTCTTCATTTGCTACAGATACAGAAACATGGGAAGGTGTTTTTGTATGTTTTAAAAGAGTTTTCTGTTGAAAAATTCATAAACATAGATAATATTATTACTTAATATAGAAAATTTAAATTCTGTTTTTTAGCCAGTAAAATGAAGATAGTTAAAACTTACCTTAGTTTTCGATATTTTTCTCACTGGAGACTTTTTAGGAATAACATGTTTTACTGTTTTTCTTGAAGATGTTGCAGGGGCGGATTTGATATTTTCATTCTCTGAGATGTCCAGTAATTGATCTTTTTTTGGTAATTGGGATACCATTTGAGAACGTAGTTTTTCAGTTTCCCGAACTTTACGTAAGACTTGTTGCTGTTTTGAGTGTGGGCTAACAGTCTAAAAATAATCACAATTTATTCATAAAAATTATATTAACAAAATGTAAAAATGATTCGATAGATAAATTTACTTTATTTGCTTCTTGTAATCTATGTATAGCTTCTGCTCCTCTTGCTTCAGCTATGGCTTTATTTCTTTCTTCTTCAGCTTTTTTTATGGCTTCTACATCTGGTTGCTTTTTTGCCTTCTCATGAGCATATCCAATATTATCAGTGTCTTGAAGCCTACGTTGCAATTCCCATAACTTTCGTTCGTGCGCCCTTCTCATCTCTGTGTTTCTATCTTGTTCAATACGCTTGAGCTCTTCTTGCTCTTTTTGCCTTGCTCGTTGTAACAATTTTTTTGCCACAGCCTTAGATTGCTCATGCACCTATATTATATATTATACAAAAAATATACTATAAGAAACTTAAATTAAAACTCAGAGAGGTGATAATGTTTCTCTGTTAATTACTCTGGAGTGAATAATGCAATTAATGTAAAACTTTTTGTCTAAACAGAGCTTTCGTTAAACGTTAAAATTGCACTAGCTAGAATAAACACAGAATCAAGAAAACTAAATGAAAAAATAAAATTCACCTGTTCTAGTCGTAACCTCTTACGATGCTCCCTTTCGGTTTTTTTAATATTTTCTAAATCTGACAACACCATTTTGCCGTTTCTCATGCTAACTGGATTCCCGTTGACCGTAATATTAATTGACATTATTTATCACCTATAATTCTCATCAATACTGTTTAAATAAATCATTTCATTTAAGAAGAGCGAAAACACGTAAACATTCAAGACGAATTCGGAAAGAGCAACGGCCATTTGAAAATTCAACCAATCGCACGCGTTCCCGGCTCTGTCAGCCGCTTGTGATATTTAGGTCTGTGATTGGTCGATTTTATCACGTGATCACTGGCGGGAAGTTTAACGCATAGGCACGACTTATACATGCCAATGTTTATACGGTTATTCAACAATTTTTTGTAACGTAAGTTTTGAAATGAAAAATTTAAACAAGTTAACTTCTTTAACAAAAATAATTGTTTTTTATAAAATAAAAATTGCAAACAAAGAAAAATAAGGTTTATTAGCCGCTTTAAACGTATTAAAATATTTCTATAATTTTATCAAAAAATCGAAAAATTCAAGGAAAATGAAAATAATCGGAGGACAAAAGAAGGGTTCAAAAGAAATTTTAGCCAAGATGTATTCTATTTAACATTATACTTATATATTTATCATAAGGATATTTATATGTAATAATTAATAAAATATAATGTTTATAATGTTAATCGTATGTCTACTATATATTTATTATCTCGCTTCCCACCATCGTCATTGTCGTCGTTTATGCTCATATTTAATTTTTTTTTTTTCTTCGTAGTATATGTGGTGTGTATGCGCGCGTAAATCGGTTCTGCACAATTGAAGGTAATGCAATGTACAACGCATCGATAAAACGGCATATAACGTAATAAACGTATACAATCGCGGTACAATGTTCGGGTGTATGTGTGAGTGAGAGATTTTATAATGTAAATATATCTATATCGGACAATCTGCAATTATGCGTGTCGCAAATGTGTGCTTTTCCTCGATTCATCTTGTTCCGTTGCTCGGTGTGTATATTATGTACGTGTGTGTATTACAAAATTAGCTCGCTCGATTGGTATATCGTATATAATATAATCTTTCTGTCGGCCGAACATATATTGTGTTTGTGTGTGTGTGTATAATGCATGGTATGTATATATATATATATATATTGTATATATAAGAGCACGCGCATGTACAGAGTCGTCACGACGATATATCTCATATATATCTATAATATAACCACTTATAATTCGCAACAATGAACCTCCGGTATAGTCTAGGTACACAACAGACCTTCATATCAATCCTACGCCTTTCTTCCTTACTCTTATCTCATTCCCGTCCATAAACATCTATCTGATTTATATTCATATTTTTTAGTTCTTTTACTCGTAAATATATAGATGTATCTTTAATATATATATTCATTTATATTTTTTCCTCGTCTTCCACGTTACCTAGTACTTTGTAAGATAGCCTTAACATACATCTTTCTCTTTCTTCCTTTCTATTTTTTTTTTTTTATTTATTTATTTATTTATTTTTTTATCAATTTTCTCATTTTTCTCGCTCTCTTGCTCACTCTCCCGTCAAATCGTTAGTCTCTTAATATGAAGAACACACGTTGTACCGATGAATCGCAAGGGATTGGGAGTGGGTTAGGGGGATGGAGATATAAGGGACTCGATAAACGACGACGACGACGACGATGACTCGGGTATGCGTTTTTATGCATTTCTTTGTTCCGTTATGTGTGTCTTTGTCGCTGTGTATGAGTGTATATATGTCTCTCTTTCTCTGCATGTGTGTTTCGTGTTCGTCGCTGCTCGCGAATATTATCTCTCTCTCGGTATGTAGTCATCAAAATTGTACACGTTTAAAAAACGGGGAGGATGTATAGGATGGGAGGGGGCGGGGAGGCGGTATAGCGGAGGCGCGACAAAGGAAAGACGGAAAAATTGCCTATTACAATATGTATATATAGAGATTTATTTAATATATGTATCGATATAATAATCAATATAACGGATGCGCGTGTATAACAAACAAAAAAAAACTGAAACGAGGAAACGTTATAAGCGCACACGCGCGTTTTCGCTCGTTCGTCGGTTTTCGAGTTCTCGCTTCTCGCATTTATTTCCTATTATATATTTTTGCAATGGTGTATGTATGTGTGTGGTGTCTATAATATTATGGGTGTTTATGCGTATGTATGTGTGTCTTTCGTTATATCATTCATCCCGCGGCGTGGCGTTATTATATTATTTTTTTCTTATAATGAGTGTTTTGAGACGCAACGCGTGCGGGGCGGCGACACGAGTTTTCAAACTTCTTCGCCTCGAAACACCGTTTGTTTATTTTTGCTTAAAATTCTTTTTTGTTTATTATAGACTCGGCTTCCCTGCGTTTATCATGATACGGGCATGATAAGAAAAAAGTGGATCTATATACGCTTACAATGATATCAATAATTATATTCGCTAGACTTAAAATCGACAAACTTTATTTTAAACGCATTATATCGTCATATCACACACGCTGTCTCACTTTCGAAACTATATAATCTTCTTTCACATGTCGCGCGAAATTCTCTCCATAATCACATATGTACGCATATACGCATCATGCTCACAAAAAACTGAAAGAAGAGAGGATCGGAGCGTCCGTCTCTAAGGTACTCGCTAGGACTTGATATTTGTATTTATGTATATATACTTGTGTATAATTCTCGTCGATTTTTTTATACACATGATCGTCGGCCAAACCTCGTTTAATTATTTCTTTTGCATCCCTCCTTCGCGTCTCTATCTCGCAATGTATTCACATAATTATTTATATATATAGAATCGCCTTAAACGGTAAATATATATAGAATCTGTGTTTCTTTTTTCTTTTCTACTCGTCTTTCTTCATTTTACTCTCCCTCGGCCACGAAATGCGGAATATCGAAATCGGCAAATGTACAATGGCTGCATATGTCTGTGTGGGTATATATGTTTGGCCACGCAGGGCGTCCACGAGTATAGTTATACATCGCCTTTGCGCGCGCGCTTTACAATGGGTTTGTCTTATATTAATACTGGTAAACGTTGTAAAGCATCAGACAGACGTAATAATGTATTGCTATTTTATTGAATAATCCAAAATTTTCTTTTTAGTATACAAAAAAACGAACATTTTGTGCTTCTGTTAACTATATCTATGAACCTCGCTCGTGTTTCATTCAGCGTGTGTTATATATACTACAATGTAAAAAAATATTACTCGCCGGCGCTGCGTGTCTTTGGCGTCTCGGTGACGCGCGTGTGATTAAAAAAAATGCTCTCGCATACGGTATTTGGAAAAGATTCGCTTTGCGTCTAAGGAAAGATTCTCAAATACATGAGATCTATAATATAACAGCGACAGGTCGTCCAAGGCGCAAGACAGGCAACGTGTCGATCTGTCGTCGTCGCGTAAAAAAATGTCTTTTACATATAATAAAAAAATTCAAATGTCACACCCTGAATGAAACACACAGCTCGCTATTCGGCATCACCGCCGGATGCTCACAACGTTTCGCGCGCGCGCGCACGCAGTGTATGTATATATAATTATAATACTCGCCGATGACGCCCCGTGTGCGGACCATATTTTGTGCGGGAAAAAGTCGGGTAAAACGTATGCATATATCTATGTATATATATACCGGGCAGAAAAATATATATATATATGCGTGTAATTTCATCGGACACTGGCTCTTCGAACTATATAGGAATCCAATCGGCTTCGAACTTTATATATATGCGTGTGTATGTATGTACGTATATGACGCGCGCGTATTCTTTCTTTTTTTTTTACCAGACTTTTTCCTCGAGCGGAAGCGCGGGCGCGAGATGAGAGAGCTCTCGACGCGCGCGCTTCATTTTCAACTAAACACGTAACGAAGAATATATATATGTATATTCATACGCGTTATGTATGCATAATTATGTATATATTGCGAAAATGCACGCGATCGATTTATTTCTCGTAGAATATATTTATATTTTTATATATACGCGCTGCGAGAACGAGACTGCGATTATTTATAGCAAATAGGTACCGTGTGTAATCGTCTTACAATTAATTAATTATTTACTCTTTCTTGTTTACGTTATTTTATTTACTTTTTTTCACATATATAGACTCCGAGATCCTCGCTTCGACTTTCTCACATTATTACTTCGATAAAAAAATATGGACGCGAAATACGAATGTCGAGTTCTTTGTTTCATCTCTTATTATTTCGTGTTTCTCTTTGTTTTTTTTTTATTACTTCGTTAAAGCTATGTATGCAATGTCTTCTTTTTTTTAGTATTCGGTTTAGATCGCTGCGCTGGACGATTTTTTTTATTTGTTTTCTGCAAAAATTACACACACAGTTCGTTTTGTCATCTTTATTTCATTTATTATTAGAAGATTGTACTGTTTTGCGGAAACAAGACTTTGCGGTACGCGCGTGAATTGTCTTGTGTCTATTATTCTGCTTTTGCTTTTCTCATTATGTTTATAATAATAATATGGATCTCGCGTTTTCGTGGATATACATTATTTGCTTCGAAGGGAAATGAAAAAATCCATATGGCAGGATCGATCAAAGTCTCATCTCCGAGTAGAGTCTGAACAGGCGGCGAATTTTCTTTTGTTATTGTTTCTTTATTATTTTTTTTTTCATCTCATTGCTCTCGGTCAAAAAATTATATGTATAGATTCGCGACAAAAAAATCGACATTTTTTCCGTTCACAAAAGTATAGTGTTTATATGTAAATTCAAGATATACACATTTCTTTCAAACTACTTTTTAGTCTATTTATACTTTTTTTACGTATGTATATAGATATATATTTATCCTTTTTTTATTCATCTTATATATAATATATATATTTCGTCCACACTCTCCTCGGCGAGAGTTTCTTTATTTCTTTTAAAAATGGGGTTTTTGACTTTCTCGAAAGCGCCTCTATTTGCCTACAGTATAAGTGTACGTGAATCTGTTTGTATTTACGCGCGTGTGTGTGTCTGATACTATTTACTTAACGTTTGCCTTTTTGTTTTCGTTTTCGCTATTACGTGTTTTACATCTCATAATATACATATATATCGAAGTAGATCCGCGTAGTAGCAGTCGTAGCACCACCACCTCTTTCGTTTCTGCAAATCTGCATACGTGTGTTGCATGTGTATGTGAGTTAATGTCACCCGCTTATACATGTATAATGGTATATGGCACTCGCGCGCGTACGCATTGAGAATTAGCTAATTTTTTTTTCGTCTTCGGGCGCGTGGCATCGCGCGAGTGCGCTCCTCCCCACATGTATTTATAATATATTATTACGCCATGAGTGCGGCTCAGCAGTCTTTAAAAAAGTCTTTAGAAACATATAGACTCGAACGAAGAGCGTTTGAATTTGTCTATTTCTTATGTTTTTTCTTATTCATCTTTCTCCGGTACGTCATAAGTAACTATGTGTTTCTCAAGCGACTTTTTCAAATACGGAACCCTTTTGTTTCTCCTTCGTCTCTCTCTCTCCCTCTCTCTCCTTTTTATGCATCCTTCGTCCTTGCCATACTATCGCGCGCGTGTATAACGCGAACTCGACTCTCGCAGAGAGAGACGACTTTGTAACAATCTATAATATAATATGTAATATGGATAGAATCGCCCTTTTGTCCGAGTATTGCGAAATACTATATAACGAGGTTTTTTTTTATCTCTCTTTCATTCTCACTTTCAACAGGTACACTCACGCTTTCGTCATCGCTCGCGCTCTGTATAATCATAAAAATCATTGAATGTTAATAATGAACTTTCTCTCAAACTCTCATTCCCTCTCGCTCACGCGTAACGCTATATGATATAACGAATAATATATTATAATAATAATGATATAATGTTAATAGATTTGATAATATAATGTAATAATAATAATACATATATAATGATTCGATTATGAAATCATATTTAATAACTCATTTATAATATAATAATAGTAATAATAATATATTTGTGTCGTATGGTCGACCAAAAATGAATGCCACATCGGGTCTCAAGAATATTGGAAGAAGAACGACTCCAGACAAACAACATCTTCCGGCTATTATGCCCCTCGCGATAATGGATAATCATAATATAATGATGGTGATTAATAATAATAATAATATTTGATATAAGAAGTGTTAAAAAAATAATAGTAATAATAATGTAAGGAGTACAAATAAAGAAAAAGAATGAAAGTATATAATAATGAAAATTTTTAATCGCACAATTTCAGATTTTTATTCCTAAGAAAGTATAATAATAATTTCTTGGCAGTTGACGTATCCAATTGTATAATTTTCTCATACTCATTTATGATAGTATATAAAAAACACACGTAAGAATATATATATTTAATTGAGGAAAACAAATATTGCTTATCCATTTAAAAAACTTTTACAAATTCTCATCTCTCTTCTCGTATCGCCCGAATTAGCGAGAAGTGGGCAGTGAATGCTTCTTGATCGACTCGCGGACTATTGGGTCGACCATACGTTGCATCAAAATTGCATTTTAAAATTTTGTATTAATTACATATTACATGAGATCGGGTGTGGTATTATCCAGGCAATCGAGGTATCAACGACACTGTCCATCTTGCCTCATCATTCTCATTTCCAAAATTTTGTTTTTCCTCCCTCCCTTGAAAATTTTGCTTTTTCACGACTTTTCGCCGAAATCTACGCACCGCCGTGACAAAACGTCGTTCTTCGCGCATTCAAAGTGCATTAATGATCGCGATTGTCGAATGCATATCGAATCGATCGAATAGAATCGCGTGTACGGTCATGATCGTACACGCATTTCAAATTTTTTGTATTTTATTCGTGCACAATGAGGCTTATAATACTATTAATTATTCGCGCGTTCGTTCGTTTCTCTTCGCGGCTCTCTACGAAGACGATGATTAGATATTGCGAGCAGAATTCGCGTTTGTTTCAAAATATCGCTAAAAAATTATGCGTTCTGTCGTCTTAGCGCGATGATCATCTATAATCTACTTATTATCTACGTCTATTATAGCATCTAGCGATTGTAAAGTCTTCTATATGTACAAAATTTTGAATTTACATGTACAAAAGCGCTGAAATATTGACGTAAAGTCCAAGATTTCGCACGTCGGCAATGTAAGTCATAGAGTTTATAGCAAATAAAAATCTCAGAATTATCAAAAACGTTTAAATATATACGTATTTTATATTCTATACCGATAATTATATTGTTATACATTTTAAAATCCACAGAAAAAAGCCATGATTGCTTATTCGTGTAAAAGGCGCGTGGATGCAGATCCACGCATGATGTTTATTTTATAAATTTCATGCATCCTTAAACATCTAAAGGATATATTAAGTAAAAATTTAAAACGAAATAGATCAAAATAATTATATTCTATAAAATTTTGGACTAAGATAATTATAAAAAAAAAAAAAAAAAAATAATAATAACATAAATCATAAAAAGTATCAAGGTAAAATATACGCAAATCATCCAATTCCTCTCGTAAAGTCTACAAATGCCCTGCAGTTATACGTTTATTAGAAAAATTGTGCAATATAAAATACGAATATTAGTATAGCCAATTCATATATGAAGCGTCAAAAATTTTACAAAAATCACAGAGCGCGCCTGTGGCTCCCATCAGATTAGATACGAGTCTACACGCGTCTCCTTACAATCACGAAAGACTACGAAACTATAGGTACCTCCAGCCGAGGTACCCCGTCATCATTGTAAAAACTACTTACGCAGCGGGCGTATTAAGTGAATCAGTTGACGCTTACAAGTTTCTCTCACGATGTCTAAATAACAAGCGAAAGAACGAGCTCCACGAGAAAGAACGAACTTGGTAAGTATATCGCTGTTAAGGTGAACGCGCGGTTCAAACACGCTCGAACGATCGTTGTTTTGAATTTTGACGAGTGTCGCGTTGGCGAAAAGTGCGCGTTAACCCAGTGCCGAATTGCGAGCAGGCGGCCCAACAGCTTTATGTCGTGTGTGCATCGATAGATACCAAGGCCCGGCTACGATAATATGCGATTGCCTCTTTGCTACTCTCTCTCTCTCTCTGGGTTTGTTGGTTTTTTTTTTGTTTCTAGTACACGCAAATATCAGGTGTGCGACGCAAGCACGGGTACATAAGTGTAGTTGTGGTGTTTATACACGCGTAAACCCGAATTCTCTCGGACAATGTCGATTAAAATACATAACGCAGTTTTATAATTTTACATTCCCTCCCCTAATCAAAGAAAAATCTTCTTCTTTTTTTTTGTTTCTTATCGCGTTGGCAGTATGCGTTGGTGTCTGTTGTAAAGAATTTTGCCCTCCCGGAAAAAATCTATTCCAATCTTTTCGTCAAATTTCGTCTCCATATCTCACGTCACATAGAGTTGTGAACCTTCTGCGCTCTCTTCATTGCTTTTAGACCAAATTGAAATATATGTATATATATTTTCCTCTCTCTCCCTCTCTCTCTTTCTATCTCTACGCTCTCTCTTGCTATCTCTACTCTCTCTATCTCTTTCACGTCGAGTCGTTATCATCGCTCCCGTTTCAGGATAATACACCTCGTATTGCAATGTACGGTTTATAACGGCCCTTGTGAGGAGGGCCTCCAATAAATTTACATAAAATATCACAATTTGCTTTATAATATTTTTTTCGTTTTATCGTTTTTTTACTCGCATTTATCATTACTTTTTTTTCCTCTTCGATCAACGTCGTCTCTGCTCCTTTTTTTCATTTTTTTCCTTTTCTTTTTTTAATATTTCACTCAAACAGGCGACGGTCGGCCGGTGTCGCGCGTTGCCGTGGCGAGGTCGAAGCTTCAATCGTGCTTCCCTGCGCCCTGCGTGCGCGCTTATAACCATCAGGCAGCCGATCGGTCGCTTCTGTTTCGTATTATTCTTCTTTTTTTTTTAACTTTGCTCTATCTATAATAATTACTTTACTTAACTCTTGTGAAATTTGTCATTAGGTTAACGGAGACGCGCGCGACACCATCAGGAACGCGAGCGAGCGCGTGCGCGCGAGTGTCTTCTTCCTCCGTAACTTCCTCAAAGGTCATACCGGAGAGCACCGGACCGTTAGAGGAGGACTCGCCTCGCACGCGCGCACAAGCATCGTCGTCGTCGTTGTCGTCAGCGCGATCGCCCGCTCGATGGCGTTTTCTTCTTTTTTTTTTGTTTATGGGAGCTTGCCTTTGTTCTTCTCCAACAGTCAATGTACAACAACCGGCATCTTGTTTCTTCGTCTTGAATCGTCATCGTTCGCCGCGACCGCCGCCGACAATGTAACATCAGCGGCGGCGGTGCGCGCGCTCGCCACTCCGTCATGGGACTGTGGCGTTTCATATAGTACAACACTTCTGCGAGTGTCATCAAAGTGTGTATTGTA
>UXGD01001627.1:0-32739 GCA_900474315.1 Torymus auratus
TCGTCCATTTTTCCCATGTTAAATTCCCATAAGAAAAATGGATTTTTTCCTAAAATGATGTCACAAACCTGTTTTCGCTTGTTCACCTGTGATCTCGTATAGTATGAGGTACACAGATTAAGAAAAAACGTGTACCAAAGGAGTGCTCCTAAAAAAAAATTTTCCCAGTTCTCATCCTCAAGTTTCCTTCCCCGTGAAATAATCTAATTACACTTTAAAAATTCGCAGATCGTTTACCCTTATCACTACCAACATCCTGATTAGAAAACTCACCTTCTGCTAGTATATAGATTTAAAATGCAGACGTTCCCGCGAGGCACTAGTCACTACTATAGATACTCCCGCCATTGTTCGCACTCGACGCTCACTTTGTCGAATTTCCCATTATTATTATACATAAATTAACTCACGCATAGTCTTCTAAAACTTGAATCAATCTGTATAGGAAAATTGCATTGGCGCTGATGAAGAAAGTCGATCGCGAGAATAATGGCTTCGCTTTTCGCGGGCCTCACGATAAAACTTTCAATTACAATCGCGCGCTGGCGGCATTGTCGTCGTTAAAAAAGAGCCGGATACAGGGAGAAGTTTCGGGACTGAAGAAGTGAAAGAAGAAGAAGAAGTTGAAGTAGTTGGACGCCAGATGAGGAATCGAAGTACCGCGCGCACGAGATTATGTTCGAGGAAGCTCATGCGGGGAAAAGTTTCGGATAGATACCAGTTTATCCATCTGTATACAGCTTGTGAATATAGACACATACGTGGGCTTAATCTTGCTTCTTCTTCGGGAGAAAATTTTTCCTAAAAGTTCAGTGTGTGTAAAAGCCATAGTTGTTTACGTTTTTCGAAAACTCGTCCGCGAGCCTTTTTTGCGCTGATAAAATAAGATTGATTATAGGAAAAAAATAAAAGAGATCGAGATAACCGTTATTTTTAACTGAAAGTATATACACACACTGAATATTTGTTATATAAAATATATATATGGCTCTCAGATTGGATTATTCCGTATTGCGCAAAAGTAGTTTTATTTAGTCCTTGAAACGATGCCAGCAACATAATATTACATGATATCTCTCTTTCCAGTATATATGTGCGCTTGAATCTGCAGGAAAATACTTTTAAATTGATTAAACTCTAGATTTATACCGACAGATATTTTTCTAAAGAATTTAATTCATTTAATGAAATGACATATTTTATGGACGTACACACGTTCGTGTGTGTGCGACTGATTGCTTTTCAAATAGAATAATTTGAAAAATATACGTATATAAAGAAAATATTTTTCCATATCTGCGAGCAACCGCTCGATAAGATAACATTGTAAAAATAACTTTTGCATAACATCGAACATGGGTATTGAAATGCAACAACAAATAAACACGACGTGGCTCACATTATCTCCCCTGTGCATATTGATGGCAGTAAAAAAAAAAGAAAAAAAAAATTACGCAATGACAACAATCGCTTTGCATTATATATCTTCCCGTTTAGAGAGAATAATAATTGCGCTCCTCAAGTGGCAATAACGAGATGGAAAAAAAGAAAATAAAGAATGATCCGCTTGTCTTGTCGTTTACATACGTATGCAAATTGTGCATTGAAATCGAGGTGAATGAGTTTCGAGAGAGAAGGGGAGAGTAATATATATGTATACTCGCGCGGTGTGTACAGCTTATGAAGATGAATCATCTGTGGCCGTGGTCTTGTACTATCTTGACGCAGGTTCCGCTCGGCGATGATTTGCTCGTGCTCCAGTTTTGATAAGACATCCCTGCGCGCACGCGCGGACTTCGTTTGCATCGCGTTGGGATGCGCGTGAGTTGTGTTTGTTTCGGCTTGTGTGAGTGTGTAAGTACGTCTATATTCACATGTATACGTGAAAGGATTGGCCATTGTTATAAGATAACAGCGCGCCGTGGCATGCAATCGAGTACGAAAATAGTGCGCGATTTCCGCTGTTCTTGCATCTTAAATGTCGAGCTTATCGTTTTCTAATTTTATGGGATATTCCATTTTGTCGATTATCGAATTATTTATATACATGCCTGCATTTTTAACGTTTTCCGGGATGCATTTCTGCTTTGTGAGAAAATGCAATAGGAAAAATAATAGAAGTATCGAGATATTGCAATACGTTATATGTAACAACAATTCTTCGAACAAGCAAAATATCAAACAATATCCTATTACATGTTTATAATCAGAATGAAAATCTTGCGAATAAAAAGTAAAAATAAAGGTTTCTGTATAGATGCATATTCACTTCGTAGTGACTGTCTATTCATTAATAGGAATATATAAATACTGTATAATGCTTTTGAAATCAAGAGTTATTTGTATGCGTTGTGTAAAAACTCAATTTTAAAATAAACTTTCGAGCTCGGAAAATTATCCGAAAGAATAAGTTTGATCGAAACTTTTTTATAAAAAACACGGTTTCTCATTTAATAATAAAAAGTGAAAGATGTTTAATTTTTACGTGACGATGCTAATTCTTCAAAAGTCATTATAATAAAAGTTTTAAAAACAGCTTGAAAAACATCTTATGCAACGTTTTTTTTTCTCCTTCGCGTTCAAACTTTCACTGTATATATGTACATTATAAATGGATAGAGACTGGCTGGCACAGTTACAAGTCCTAAAAACTTGGGTAAATGGAAAACATGATACAGCGCTATATATACGTGCTCTCCAGTACGAGAGATAATTTCTAACTGAAACTCTCTGTTTAAGAATAATTAGCGAGTCTTTTTATTTCCGATATAATGAGAACTTATTGCCATGCAGTTTAGCATCCAGTTTCCAACGAAATAATACTAATTATAATAATGGCTTTCCAGCCGGGACGACCGTCTAACAAAACTTTTAATTTATTAATAACCCGTATAAAGCTACTTGTGGTTACGAGTCCGATGTTCGAGTAATTACGGCGTACGCGCAAAATAATTAAATTAGCGCAACTTCCAAGAGCGAATTTCCTTTCTAATTTAACATTCGAAAACAAACACGCAATGAACAAAAAAAAAAGAGTCGAAATTCCAGCTGTTTAATGGATTGGCCTAGCTAGTGGCCAGGTTTTATGTAACCAATCGAAACCGGTTCCCTCAACGACGTTTCATGTAAAGGTTATCAATTGTCGATGATCGTCGATGCGCGTATATACACGGCCGCGTGAGTTTCAAAAATATCCTTCGATACTCGTAAAGGAATGGGTGTCGTTGACCTCTTTACGAGGGGGGCTTTTTACTCGCCACTTTTAAAAACCCCTATACGCGCTATGATTAATACTTGAATTAAGATTATTGAAACTGCAAGAATGTTTTACACACTACGTTTATAACGTTGCTTCTTCTATTTTATTTGGAATTCTTTGGGGGAAAAACATGACTATTATGACGGAAAAGGTTGTTGAAATTAATTGTATTGCATCTTATAAGGTTTTCATATAATATTTTATTAATATCAAGGGACGTATATTTCATTGAAACGGTAAATTATTACGACATACCTGGGAATATTTGAGTATTTGATTCGTAGAATAAGGCAGGCAATAAAAAGGAATTGCCGTGGTGATGTATTAGGAATTCAAGACTTCCGTTATTCATACAATTTTACGTGCTGAAGAATTCCATATGAAAACATCGTATATCCGTTCAAACAACAGTAAAGTAGTACAGTATTGACTCTAGGAAACTTCTTCCGAATAAGGCGGAACATTTTTCTACCTTGTCTTGTTCGTTTTGCTTTTTACTAAAAGTAAATTTTGTTATTAAAATACTGGATTCATATGCTTTTAAGCATATTAACAGAATAATTTAGTTTAAGTATCTATTATTATATTGCATTAATTTGTTTCAAAATAATATGTGAAATTTTATAACTGCTAAGTTGTGATGACACATTCTTTTAAAATATATTATCTCTTTCCAAGTTTGTTGTGTTACGTAAGCCGCTGTAACTCAAGAGACGTGCCTGGTATGCAATCTTCTAGAAAAAAATCATATTTTATGAATCATTAAAAAAAAATGTTTAAACCCACATGATTATTTTATATTCGTATAAATATTTTAATTAAAAAATAATTTTAGAAATCTACAAATGTATTTACATAAATATTTAATAAATAATAGAAGCTATATACTCTTCCTATTAATACTTTTTATTTAAAAATGTTACGTTTTAAGTTTCCCCATTAAAGTAAATTAGAAATTCTCGGTTTTAATACAAATGAAATATGACCTTCGAACAAATGTTTTCCTTGAAGTGAACATTTTACATCACGTCGAATATATTTCTGTGTCAACAAGCAAAGCAAATGTTGTTGTTTCACGAGTAAAAAAAAAAATTAATTTACATACTTTTTACGATATGTAAAACGAAAAGTTATAAATAACATGCATATACATTTTACAATTTCAAAGCAACTAAATTAATATTGTGAAATATTTATCTGTCAGTTTTTCATCGACAAAATTAAACGCAAGAACAAGCAAGTGCAACGACATGTAACGTAATCGATTGCTTTCCAAGTAAAAAAAACAACTACCTAATTTTATCTCGTTTACATACAAATCGAAACATCAGTAATAGCGTTCTCTCTAATGCTATTTTCTTGTTCACCGTAGATACTATCGTAAAATCAACTTTTACTTCCACTTAAATATGTCATGCACCCAAGTATTACGTGACTATGAAATTTATTTAAATCTCCTATTTTTCAATCTAGCCATCTTGTATTATTTAATCGAAAATCTGTATAGAAGTACAAAGAGTACTTTGTGTAAAAACCGTTTTTTAAAATAACGTCAACACAATAACCTCCATCACTCGCTATTTGTAATAATTTTCAATATACAAAAAAGTGAAGAAATGTATTGACAAAAACTATAAGACCTCAATGGAATGACGACGACGTAAATATTCCATTTTACGTGTTGTATAACCTTCGATATCCAGCCATCTCAAGTTCGTCGAACTCTTAGTCCGAACTGCCAAAACACATGACAACGCTATAAAACCGATCAGCTCCAGAAGTATACCGATACCCACATTACCTCACTCCAATAAAAAGAGGCTAGACTTGACGACGTAAACAAATCCGCGACGGCGTACTTACATTAACGCATGCACGTGCGGTTCGCTCGCTCGTTATCGATTACTATCCACACGGCGAGATGTAACAAGTACTACATATATAGTGTATTAGCGCCGCGGCCTCGCGCGCCCGAGAGTGTAAGAGGCTTGTCGTAACGTAGCTAAGTGGCCGGAAGCCAGCGTGCGAAGTGCCCCGACAAACCTTCTCCTTCCGCGCGAAACTCCTCCCGGGAGCAGCTATATAACTATACTTACACAGCTTTCCTCACCCGGCGATGCAGAAACGAGGATATAAGCTTGCCCGGCGAAACCCACAGCTGATGATCGGTGATCCTGTATGTATGAGACGCGGTGATTAAATTACCTGAGATTTTGGTCGCGGGAGGTGAACCGTTGGGTTACTTTGGTTAGAAGCTGTGTTGGGTGTTTGATTTTTTTAAAGATTTAGAAAGTTTTGTGTTTGAATGAGGCAATAATATCAATAAAAATGCAAAGGAGATTCTTTATTTTCTTATACACAGGTGTGCATTAGATTGCGTATTTTTTTTTTTACTTTATTATGATGAGGAAATAGTTTGTCACGTATATAAGGTCATTAATTTTGTTGCGTAACTTAAAAACCTTTAAAAAGAAGAGCATGAATTTAGAGGCATGTCAGTGTTATTTATTACGTTGATATAAACTTATTTCTTATTTAAGTGTGATAAATCAAGAAAATTCTTTTCTCGAGATATTTATCCACTTTTACGTCAAACCCTCTTTACCCAAGATGAATATTCATGAATTTTACTACTTAAAAATCGTCTACATGACCGCATTTAGGTATTTATTTTAAAAATTCTCCGTCACACGTGTATTTCATAAATTATTTATATCTGAAAAGCATTGCAAATAACATTTAATTAAATAAAATATTTGCATTAATTGTATAGCGGCGAAAGAATTTTAGTTTATTATTTAACAAAATTTCAGGAAATGCATTTATTTCCCATGAATAATGCAAATCAGGTATACAAATAACGAATATTATTTACTTATTTTATTTAATCATTAAGCGAATGCATTTGATCTACAATCACATTTTGCATTTAACAAGAAGCAATTTCATCTGCTATTATATGAGTCATATTTAAACTCGTATTTATAATAACGAATATATAATTAATTATCTTTCAATAATATAGCTGCTTATTAAATTTTAATTAGGGATAATGAATTTTCATACGAAAAAATTTGCTTGAATAACAGTTGAAAGTTATTCATTACTTGTGAATTGAAGATAATTATACATTAATAATACGATACGTTTTTCATGCCCATTTATATATAATTAAGAATAAAATATAATTAGCTATTTTGTACAACACACAGTTCTTTACGTACATACAATTGAATGCAAATGAAGCACTCGAAAGAGAACAATGTATAAATTCTCATCATCCTTCATTAGCATGAATTACCAAACAAATTTCATCCTTCATTCCTATGCACTTCTATTCAGCTCGTCGTATAATTTTAACTCAATTATTTCTGCTGCGATTCGATTCTCCTTAAAAATGTGCATAAATAGACTTCCATTTGTTCTCTATTGAATTAACTATTATCTGCTTTGTATTTTTAACCATTGAAATTCACATAAATCGGCAATAAAGTTTCATTTAACATAGAACAAGCGCAATCATAATACATCAAGATTCGCGTTAACGATAAACAAAGATTTACTTTACAACTATACGTTCGCGTATATTATAATTTCCTGCCTATTAATAATACATTGACAACGTTGAACTCACGTACATGAAAATATTTCGAAACATATATGTACACTCGATGTTAAGGAAAAAAAAAACTTCTATTTACCGTGAGACTTTTTGAAATAAAAAGACAAAGAAAACTGTTGAAGAAACGTCTAGAATTCTCGTTTTACTCACGAAAGAAAAAGATAATACTATCAAGATAAAAGGTTTTTTATTGTTCTAAACAGGTTTTATTACTGGAATTCAATTAAATTTCTTAATAGGCTTCTATTGAATAAGAATTACGTTCCTTTGACTTCTTGTACACGAACGAAAGCCGAATTATTTTCAATGTTCCAATCTTTTTATACGGTTTCGATAAACCGTTTATTTAATTATATACCCTGTAATTTATTGAAATTATCAACGTAAATTTAACATTGACCAAAAAAATACAATTAAATTTCTTTATGAACTTTATAAATATCCACCATATTCAACGGCTGCGCACTCCGAGTAACAACAACAAAAAAACCCTACAAAATCTAAACTCGTCCCTACAACTTCAAAAAAGTTCTCTCTCAAAACCCAGCAAGGCTCAACAAATCAATGCGCGAGCTCAAAAAATACACGACTCTGCATGCTATATATATACACACACAGCCGCAAACGACAGGTGCGCGCATCAGGGGTGAGAACAACACGCACGCAGGCACGAAAGTAAAACGCACGGTCTCGCGGCGGGGGGAAATGACGAGAGAGAGAGAAAAAAGGGAGAAGAGAAGAGGCAGCAACAGCAGCTACAACAGGTGCTGCGCTGCTAGTGTGTGTGTGTATATGAGGCTGGGCGCTCGATTTCAACGCACTCGAGTATATGCTTTACGCATCGGATCCTGCTCCTCGCGTCTTGCGTAATGTCGGAATTTTCTCCGGATTTTAGTTTCGTCTTTTGAGAGAGATTTACTTTTGTCATGGTTAAGAGCTAATTTACTCGTGTTTGGGTTTGGGAACGATGTGGTTGAGTGTGTTACGGGATGATTTTAGAATTAGTTTTGACGTGGCTATATGTGTTATAAACTTTATGGTTGATGGGCATATACTAATGTTTTTTCGTAAATCATTATGTCAAAGCTTTTCAAGTTTTAACAAGACGTAAATGTTTATGTGTATAAGAAAAGTTATATGAGTATTTGTTCAAATTATTGCTTTTACCTGACGTTTTCACTCGTACGGCGCGTTCCCGTTTCCTTTGTTTCCATAAACTTTTATCTTTCCTTCGGAATTCATATATTTTCAACATCTATTCATATGTCTTTTCCTTACGCTTTTCATTTCATTATTCACTTGGCTATCATTCCGTCAACCTTTTTTTCCTTTATCTTTTCCGTTATTCTCTTATCACGGCATATAACTGACACATGAATTTTCGTTAAATTTATCATCGCGCGCGTGTTTGTTATTTTCCTAATTTATCTTCCATTTTCTCTCGTATAGCAGCTTTGCTTATAATTATTATAATCCGCATGAATATACATTATTTATGTAACATCCATATACAGCAGTACATTGCATTAACATTTTACGGCCTGAATTCCCAGCGTCATTGTTTACCCGTTACAATAGACCGTTTTATTACTCAAAGTAAAAAAAAAAAAATATCATTATACGCTTTCACCAGGATGATGTGAAATTTATGAAGTCTAATTCCAAATAAATGTGAATGGAAAATTGGCCAATCGTGATGTACGTTTGAATGGAAATAATTCATCGAAACGGAGAAAACATGGTTTTAATGCGCATACGAACGCGCGATGACATTTATATTTGTATAATTTATGACTGGATAGAATTCTGCGCGTAGTACTTATTCTTTTTAATAGAATCAATATTATATCTAGTCGATTTCAAATACATGTATTTGAACCGAGAAAAATATCGAACACAGAGAATATTTCATATAGGTATGATATATAGATAAAAGTTATATATGCTATGTAAATTGCGATTGAAGAAATATAAATAATCAATGCAACGTGGGCCGATCTTATACTGTTGAATAAATTCAGACATTTTTGCTTTAAATAAATTATACGAAACTACATATATGCATCTCGGTATAGAATAAAAATTATTCAACATAGCATAAATTAAATATGAAAAAAAAATGATAAATGAATGTTTTTACAATTTTATACAGAAACAGAACAAAGAAACACCATCGTAAATCTTAACATTCACATAAAAATATCAGTATATCCAATTTCCAAAAATATATATAATTTTACAACACCAACAACAACAAACAACACACACGTATCCACCACATTTACCAGCCACAAAATCTCTCTTCCCACACATTCACAAGCACAGAGCTACATACACGGAGATAAAATCCCTCGGCACACCGAAAAGGTTGACGCACTCTCTCTCGTGTCGACCGACCTCTAACGAGGCGCGTGCTTTACACACACACATACAAACACCTCGCATATATATATAACGCTCGTATCATAACCCTTCGCGTGCTGTGCACGCTTGCGTGCCGCGTTTTCCCTCTCGTTCCGTCGCTCGCTCGCGCCGCGGGCAGTCGTCGTCGACGGCGTACAAAACCGGGCGCTAAGCGTACTGTATATATAGGTATATATATATAACACGCGTATAAATAGCGTCGGGCATCGCGCGCACGCTGTGGCGGCGCGGTATTTTAATAACTGGGTTACTGGCACACACTCGCAGAGAGCAGCGCCGGCTTCGATCCGCTACTATACTCTCTCTCTCTCTCACACGTGGGAGGTGTGTAGTAAAGCGCGTATATATCTCTACGTGTGTGAACTTGAACTGCGAGCTTGCGGCGCGCACGCATGCGGCGCGCGAGCGTGTGTAATGGATTTTGTAACCGATGAGCGCGCGTGCGAGTTGTCGAGAGCGCAGTGTGTGCGCTATATGCATAATATGCCGCCGGTGTGTTTATATATGTGTCGGCGTAGTTAGTGAGTGAGAGGGAGAAAACAGTGGGCAGAGATATTCGCGCGTTTTGTGAATGGAGAGTTTCGGTGGTATGTTATGTACAGGGCTCGCGTAGTACGGGTGTGTGATTCTTTAATCATAAGAGACTTTTCAACAAGACTGTATACAACGAAAAATAATGCACTTTACTGGTAGGATCGACCGACATGTTGAAAATGTACACGACGGGAATGATTTTTGTACAAAGTTGCGTGATGGAATCCATTAAATATGTGTTATTTTATATTTTATCAAATCGAAACGTTTTTACATATTTAGCTTGTCGATGAACAGTTTGCGATAAAGTTATTGCCGTAGTTGTAACTGTACACTTTTCTGAAATGACACGAAGCAGTCGGATAATGTCGCTTGATAACAGGTTAACGTTCTTGAAATATGTATGCAAATACTGATACCTCATGCACTGATTGTTGGAAAATAGTTACTTATCTGCATACAACTATCTAAAAGTGCATTACAATTTTACAGTAATAATTGCTGCAGTGAATGTGAAACAGCCTCAAGTATACAAAGCCACTCACCAGTGTACACGTTTATCTCGAATTAATACTCGAGTGTTTAATAATGACGAATAGGTAGCATTTTCCTGTCAGTACTAATGTTTGAAGAAAAAAAAAACAAAGATTAATAGCGTGTTTATCACAATGAAGCATAAACCGCGCATGCACGTATATCGAAATGCCGCACCAATTGAACGTCCCCAATATACAAACATTCTCACGATCTGAAATAAATAAAGAGTATATAGACCTTGTCGAATCCGGCTACATTATGCGCTATTAATCGTAATTAACTAATTGTGCAAAACATACTGAGATATAGTCACAATAAAATGCGAGAGGATATATTTTCCAAAGCTGTATTATTACATCCACTTTCGCGTGCGCGGTTAAAAACTGCATTTCAATCTAATTGCGGCCGTAACGTTTTTTTTCTCTCTCTCTTTCTCTCGATCGGTTGTTACTCAATTATAGATGATTAATGGGCTAATCCGAAGTAATATCCAAGTAATTTCGTTCGCTGGGGTATATATACTGGCTATATGTTTCGATAATGAATCGCATTTATCACATTCCGCTTTTGTACTCGCGCAAGAAACAGTCGAAAAACCGCGCCGCGTCTCTAACTGCGTTTATAACGAAAAACATCGCGCACAGCTAGGTATATATACATCATTGTTCGCCGGTACACCAATGCCTCGAATCGTAAAAAAGTCCCAACAACCCCTTTTACTACACACACTGCTATATAAATTCCCCGAGAAGACATAACAAAATGGTTCAATGTCGAATATTCGACTCTCAAGAAAACCCTCTTTGTCTCCCGCCCCCACATTCAGGACCCGCGAAATCTCGCGTCTCAATCTATATACTCCACAAAGGTGTCCGAAAATCGAGCAGCAGTGGCGCAAACGCAAGCCCCCTTTTTTTCTCTCCCTCTTTTACAACCCCCTTCGGTCCCCTCGTATAGACGAGGGCCTTTTATATTGCAGGGCCGCGGGAAACTAGAGGGATTTTCCCGCCAGATCGGCACGCCGCAGTAGGTCATCGCGCGCGCAGGTATGTATGAGAAGCTCCCTTTCTCACCTGGCGAACACGCGCGCGCGTCTTTATACACATGTTTACGAGCGCGTTTTCCCATCACTTTTCGAAATCGTCCTTTTGCAGAAGCTCAGACGTGCGCGCAGCTGTTGTTGTCGCGCGTTCAAGGACGCGTTGTATACGTGACTTATACGCAGAGTGCATTGGATGCAGATGTGTTGCGGACGTCTATAAGTAAGTCGATTATCGATTGCGAAGGTTGATTTGTGAAAAATCAATCTCGACGGTGTAAAAGTGGGACGATTCGTCGAGAGCGGATGATGAAAATGAGCAATTTGTAACTGTTTCCTGCGCTTTTTCTTTTTTTTTGGTTCTTGCATCTCTCGTGTCGATAAAGGTGCAGTGTTATAGAGCAGTGATTGTTGCGCATTCGGTCGTTACGTTTTTCCTATTTTTTCGTCTTCGTTGAGTAAGGATTTTTACAAGACAAGTAATTAGTTTTACATTCGTAACATTTACATGAACCAGGCTAGTATCACGATAAACGTGAAATTGTAAAATAATCTCATACCGATTGACAATCTTTATTTATGCAACGTTATTACACGCGCGCTCCACTTTTTCCTGCGTTTCGTCGAAAGTGTTTAGCTACTACTATGTCGTTTTTACCAATGGTTAAATTCAATATGTCAAATGAAAGTTGCGAATTGCATTTTTTTCTTTTCGGAATATATACACGTAAAGGCAATACTCGTGTACGCGAGTTCTATATACACGTAAGCCGATTATATAACTGTCAATTTGCAGCTGTAATGTTTTTTTTTTATTTTACGCAATGCACGACTTATTCGGTTTTTACTCTGCGTTTTCGACGAAAAAGCCGATAAAGTTGAGCTATTACATATATTTTTCGCTCGCTCGCAGCCCGTTTCAATATTAGAACGAGAGCGTATTATATATGGCATACTGACAGTTTGAGTAATAAGGGTAATGATTATTCGGAAGTTTTGCAAACAGGTGATATTAAAATTTAAATATAGACGAGCCGTGGCATAAAACTTGTCGTGATCAATCATCTGTGAAATAGTTTTCTTATATATCTTAGTCAAATAAACCGATACTACGCAGTTACATATACCTATTTGCGAAAATAAATCGTATTAAAATACTAGTTACTAAAATTATAGTTTTCATATTATTAAACTTTAATTGTTAATTAGACCATTAAAGCCATTCTAATAGTACATCGTTTGAGGCTTGTTAGAATTTGAATGAATTTTAAACTATCGCTTACCACAGCAGACATCCAAGTTGCGTAACAACGATTAATGTTTGATACATTAAAGGAAGTTAAGTAATTGCTTATCCTGCATTCAACAATTTTTCGTGTCTTAGTTTTTATTTTTTTTTTGTCTTGCATTAAAAATCAATTAAGGTGATTTAAAAAGCGCTCTGTCAATTAAATGTAATTATACGACCGCCGCGCATGTTGTGTAGCATTTTTCAAATCACTACTAATTCTAAACTTCTAAATTACACGTTTTAAATTTTTACGATAAAATTATGCAATATCTCGCGATCAGATATGATTTATCGATACTTCTACGTTCATTTGAGTTTATACTTTAAAAATTGCATGAAAACGTAACGTATTCTTCGGACGATTTTCTCGTTGTTCTATATTTTTCAAAAGTTATATACGTTAAGGAGCTCAAGTAGTTATACTTCCATAAATTTTAGTTACATTACATACCAGGCTAAGCGAGCGATTGCCATTAGAAAGTTACGAGATCGAATTGAGTCGAGGAAACGCAGTCATTTGGGTCAATTGAAGCTATGACGAATCTTTGTTCGCGAGTACAGTTGGCGAGCGCGCCACATGTAGACGCACACGTGTATTACGCACACATACAGCCAGTGTAGATTTCGATGAATGGATTCTTTGAAAGTAAAATGCGAAATGTCATTTTGATTGATGCCAATCGTCCGATTAATCCGAAATTGGCTAATGCCAATCGTCGAGTTTATTTTTAATGCCTCGCTAACTAGTTCAAACATTGAGATTATATATCCGTAACGATTCATTCTTTCGCCGCGCGTATTATAAGATTTCCGGCGCGCGTAACAACGCCGCGCGTGACTAAACAATTTCTCAATTAACACACACGCGAATAAGTAGTAATGATGTTGTTTTTTTTTTTTCTTTCTTTTGTTATTAAGTCGAAATACAATAGCCCCGCAACGCGCATATGCATATATGCATGAGGCAATTAGAAAGTGGAATATGCCTTTTAAAATTCGTTTTGCAATGCATCGTGACTATTGCACGTGATTTTCCATAATCTAAAAACACGACGGGGAATAATGTAACTGCGCGCTAACAATATATGAAGAATTCTCGTCTCTCATATTTTTTCAGTTCAGTTGTCTCTCTTGTCTTTTTTTATGACACATACGTGAATGACATTTTCCCATTATTCTTTCTCACGAGGAGGCGCGCGTCGAGGCATATATATATATGATTTCCCAGGTCAGCCGGAATAAGTACATTTCCCCGATTCACCGGGCGATTCGAACGAAGTCTCACGCGGGCTGAAATATGCAATTTGCTCGACCCGGTATATATATATATATATTTATTGCAAATTCGCTCGTTTCATTTTAAGCGACATATATGTAAATCGAGACATAAATAGCGCTTGTTTATGAGATTATTTGAGCTTTGGCGAACGGGTTCGGAAAAAATTTAATAACACTCGCAGTTAATTAAAATCCATAAATTGTCAGTTGGCCGGCGCGCTATATTTATTCAGCGTGTGTGCTGCTGCATTTTTCACAGCTGGAAATTTGTATCTAATTAAATTTAACTTTTTTTTTCTTCAACTTTACAAATTTAATCTAAAAGCTTATAATCCCGCGTAATTATCGCATTACTCAAAGACGTTTCTCCCGTAACCCTATATATCCCGCACACATATTTCAAAATGGTAAAATATATAAACCAATATATGTTTATATTAAGCGCGTTATTTAATCAGATCGCCTTTTGTAACCTAGTATTTATAATAAGTACTTTTACACACGCCGTGCAATTACGGGCACTTAACCCCGTTGCACTAAACCAGCTAACAACGTCTCAACGAATCTTTATATTATTATTAAACAAAAGAAAAAGCCCAATCGTCGTGCTATTGATCCGCACGGTAAGTGATTTTGGTCTTGTAAAGTCGTAACGGCGCACCTCTTGCGCAATATATACATACCTCCGGACAAAAGTAAACATTCCGCCGCATTATTTCATTACTCAATTGGACGCGGCTGAGGAAACGAAAAATTAACTTTCACATTCTTTCTATAAGCGAAAACGAGAGAGAGAGAGAGAAGCACGACTAACACTCATCTCACCGTCGTAATCCGAAATAATGACATTCATGCACGCGCATGTATATATGCAGACGCGAAAGAGAGCGACATCGACGTTGTAAAATAGCACACGACGACGACAACGATGTGTATCATTTCGGAAAAACTAATAACTCCACGGTTATACGGTTTAACGAGGTCATCAGACAAGTCGAAAACGACGTTTATGCTCTTTCTCCCTGTCTTTCTCGCGACGATAAGCGCCGCGCATTGCACGGGAAAGGCAAAGACAGCAGCAAATCCCCCTCCGTTCAACTTTGATTCACGCGCGCGAGCGTTCAGTTTTCACGACCCAGTTTCCCCTCCTAGGCGAGTTTTATCTCGAAACTTAATTACCGTTACATCATTTCCTTTCATCGGAAAATCAATATTACCGAGGGAGGTATATAATATAAGCGTGTTCTGCTTCTTTCCATCTCTTGCACTCTTGTTCGTTTTCTTCGTGACATAATGTTTTTCTTGATTCGAGGCGAAATTATTAACCTAACGTGGATGTATATATTTAGTGTTTTCGCGTGTTTTGCTAATATACCGGGGACTCTTTTTTTCCTTCTTCTTTTATTTGCATGTTGCACGTGGTTTCGAGGAAAGATTAAAGTCAGTTAGGGAACGAGGATATAGTTTCTATACGCGAAGTATTTTTATCGGGCGAGCATGATTTTATAATGCCTTCGTAGATTGTTGGTTGTTCGTACCCCCGCCGCGCGCACCGAGCGAATTATAAGTAAGTCTAACGAGCGTTTATTGATCGGCTGGAAATTGACATTGTCACTTTCATGTAACATTTAACAGCTGTCCTACTTTTATATACGACTTATAGGCATTTTTATGTAACAACAAACGCTATATAATGCCGTGGTTCACTTACTAATTTCTTTTTTGCGTACTTATTATCCGACGCTAATTTTATTACACCACCAGTGCCACATTTTATGACGTAACGTAGTGTTTTATTAGAATTATACCGCTTTTAGTGTCGCTGACATATAACTTTTAATAAAAGGCCTGCGACACCGATAGAATATTGCACGAGGAAAATAAAATGCACTATATATTTATTTAGCAAAGAGTGTGTGTGTGTATACGAACAATGTTTTTTAATTAAAATTTTTTCAGAGTGTGCAAAATTGTGTAGAATAAATTTTTGCAATAATTAATATGGATGCGGAATGAAATTTTACTGCCTATTCATGCTTTAATTAATTTATAAATAAAGCTTCATCACTAGAAATATTCATGCAACGATGGAGGCAAACAAGAAATTCTCTCTTCGCTCGCATTCATAACAAGCAGCCTCTAATGAAAATAGATTGCTCAATTTAGAGTTTACTTCGTTTTGTAACATGTGTCCCGGATAAAATTAGACTGTGAAAGTCGCTTAATTAAAATGCATTCAATACTTCAATGGAAATGCATTCGGCCGCGCAAATAAACATCGACTAATTAATTTTGACACTTTTATACATTTAATGAGAATGCATTTCTACGTATTTGTCTATAAATAAGAGCATTATGTCGATAAATGTTAATAATATTCTATATTTTAATTCGCATATCGCTCGCGTATGCATCGGAGCTGTATATTTAAAACCAGTTTTCAATTTAATCTTTGAAAGAGTTATCAATATAATTTAAAATACCCTTTCGAAATATAAAGATAATTATATGTATCTAGTTGAGATAAAGTTGAAGGTGTTCTAGAAAAAAAAACACACACATGTGTTTGATATTATAAACAGATGTTTTTAATATCATCATTGCTGAAAAATATGATTCACTCAAGATTATGATAAAAGTTTCCATATAAATTTTAGCATTTTACGTTATAACAATATTTCAAAGCGACTTATCAATATTTAATATATTATCCTGAAATATTAGAACGTACAGATAAAATCGCAGGCTACAAATTAGATTTCCGTTAGGGTAGAAACATTTATGAAAAATGACCGAGACAACAAGACAACCTAATAGACGTAAAATTTTAGCTCGTCATTCCCATAAAAACCTCCAATTTAAGTATCCACATGAAAGTCATTCGTTCTTTATTTTATTTTTACATAATATCTTATCACTCTCGATGAAAACGCACTTTCACATTTCCTAAAACAAAACCGAAAAAGAAAAGGAAAAGGAGAACCTTACGATCGAAAGTATGGAATTGCGCAAAGCGCGCGAGTGCGCACGAAAACGGGCAGCATTAATCACGATAAATCCTCCTCACACCGGCAAAACGAAATTCCCGGACGCCACACGGCATCGCCTACATACTGCTATAAACTCGTTACCAAAGTTCGAAGCCGTCCATCATCGTCACAGACACACAGATACCGCAATCCCGTTAATTTGCGCGATGCGTATCGTCGACGTATATATATCGGGCGCTAAACGCACGCGCGAAGAAAGTGTTTCGCCGGATGCATCAAGCAGTGTTGTTGTTGTTTCTTCCCAACACGCACGCCGTGGGTGTAATACACTTTTACGTAACCGCTTCTTCCGGTATACACATACACCTACTAACTCCTCTTTCGTGTTTTTCCGCGACTGCGAATTAGCTCGCGGCGCGTAGTACACAGTCGATTTCGAAATGGGAAATTAAGCGGTGCACGTGTTTAATGCTTCATTTACTTTGCCTCCCCCCTTAATCTTTGATATGTGCTTTCGTTCTGGTCTCGTTTCGTTCCAGCGCGCAGATTGGAATATAGATGAGCGCGTGTCTAAGCGGTTATTTGTAATGTTGCACGTATTACACGCGGTTTTTTTTTCTTTCTTTGGTAAGCGCGTGCACATGTAAAATTTATTGGGAATAATTAAGGTTCATGCAATACTTAAGTGCAGGGTTTGATAAAACGAGGGAATCAATTTTTATCGGGGATATGTATCACGATCCTGCGGCTGGTTTGATGGGAAGTTTAGGCGATATGAGTTATACTTCATGTTGTACAATTTCAATCGAGAGTCTTTAAATTTACCAACCGCTTATGTCAACGTGTAAAGGCGATCTAGGTCGTTGACGTGTCCCTACATTGGAGATAATTAAATATATAAACAATAAAAGGTGTATTGCGGCTGAATTGCCACACACATTTTCGTCCGGTATGATACTTCATCATCATGTATCGGTATTTACATTGGTTACCATTCTCTCTCTATAAAAAAACTTTCTTGTTTGTATTTTTTACTAAGCACACCTTGTGACTGAAAACCAAATATTTTCATTTCACACTATAGGTCAACCGAAGCTCAATAAATCGTGTTGTAAAAATATTTGAGCGCCCTTCAATTTATTTTACTGGATTTGTAAACTTTTATTTTGTTTGAAAAAAAGTATCCGAAATATAACAATCTGCCTCGGGTGTAATAATTAATATGGGATCCTTCACTTTTACGACGGCGTCATTTTGGTTATTTGCCCTGTAGGTGCACTTGGCCCCCTGTCTGACCTGCGTGCGTCCTGTGTTTATATCTTTATTGCACTGCCAATTTACCGTTACTTTCCTCAACACACTTACCTACGCCGACTTTATACCTGAATTTAACAGCATTACTATACCTACCTCAGAGCATCTGTCCTTAAATTAGACTTCGAGCTTGTTTACGGCTCATGAGATATTTTGTCGTGTGCCGGTGAAGTGCCGCTGTATTTGCGACAAATTAAAATGTTGTACTGAACTATCATCGTATTTTTGATGCACAATAAACATAATTAAAATTATTAATCTTGTAATTACTTAAGTTTTCTTTGGCGCGCCAGCCCTTAACTTGAACATCAATGTTATACTTTACGTAATTGCAAATGTTCCATTGCGCAAGTAAACGCTTTAATTAAAAATCTATTTGATTTCAAGAGGTGAAATTACATTTCTTGCTCCAGCATAAAAGTTGTTGGCGTAAATGAAATTGCGGTTTCGTTTAGTGGTTTCTCCTAGTTTTCACTCATACTTCCAATATAAGTATAGAAAAGAATTTTTCTTCTTATAAGAAAAAAAGCCATTTATCGCAGCAATTTACGTTACATTTGACGAAAAAAAACTTGGCTGATCCGCAATAATTTATCGAGCACCATATGTTACCTAATAGTTTTCACTCGCGCGTTTCACAATCTCATCAAGAATCATCAGCGTCCCGTCTGTTGGACGTGCATTCAAGGCGCTACCACTCCACGCATTTAAAAGACATCATTTCTATGCATTCCGCAAGTGTTCTGTAAATTTGTTGGTGTGAAATTTCCACAGCCTTAGAGTCGCTTGAGAAGTAACTGAATTTGTCCCTCCCCTCCCTACCATTGTATCTGAACTCTCCATATTTTACGGAGTACTGGCATGAATTATTCATCGCGAACGCGTGAAAACTTATTATTTACTTGAGTTTCGAAATTTGTATAACAGTTTGTATATTTCGCTTTTTGGAACAAGAAAAGCAAGATATCCATGCACAGAATGAAAGAAACATAAAGATTTATTCTTCCAAAACCCTTAATTTTTAAATGATAGTCTTCAGAGCTTATAGGTTCTGCATTCAGTTTCTGGATTTGGCGAGATTCAGGTATATTTCCTTCAACGGGCACCTTTAAGTACCTTTACAAGGAGAAATCAACGGCGGCTTAATGGACCTTACAGCGGTTCTCATCTCAAAATCTCAAACAGAGTTAGACGAGAGAAAACTGTCTACGTAAACTGTATTTTGACATATACATCTGACGTATATGAATAAATTGGAAATAAATCACGTGTACTTCGATGCATCATTGATTCCACTTGAAAGATGAATCACAGCTACGAAGAATACATTCCTACCTCCGAAACAAATAACATCTATCTGATTTTTAATTTATTGGATCATCAATACACATACCTACGCCTTTGCTACCCGGAATCGTTTACACGTCGTTATCACACCACCACCACCGCCATCATGGCCACTTTAATTAAGCCTAGGCTCAGCCTTATTTTTTCCTCCCTGCTTCATCCTCCCGCGAATTCATTCACCTTCTCAGCCTCCCCCGCAACCTTTATACCTCCACTTCCCCCCTCCCCCCTCTCGCGAACGTTATAACTTTTAACAACGGTGGGCTGTTAAAAGTTTCATAGTCTCGCTTTTATGGCGTATTTGTTCCGCCGTCAAATCAGTTTAAACTTTTGTCGTTGAAACTACTCTCCTTCGGTGGCTCCTCCCAATGCTGCTGCTTCTCTCTCTCGGCTATACACACCTGCCCCTCTCTTCTTTTCTCTACGTATACGCACGCGCCACAACGACGCCAACCGGTTACATGTGTGTATAGACGCGTACACTCACACAGACATGCGGGCGTATAGAGTGAAGAGGGGGAGGCGAGTTATTGGATTTTCCGAATTCCGTCTGGTCGTTTCCCTCGCGCTGCTGCTGCTGCTGCGATGGGAATACTAGTCCTGCGTATATGTGTATAGGCTTGATGTTGATAAATTTCCGAGGCGATGGGCGCATATTCGTATAGACGGATATGGAACGCTAGCTGGATCGAGGCGAATTATTGCTCGCGAACGCAAGGGTTTTCACGGTAATGCGTCCGCGTATTATACGTATATAAGTTCGAATGCAATGATATAGTGGGTGATTGTGTAAGATATATTATTGATGTTTTCTATAACACGAGGGTTATGTGTGCGTGTTTCCTCCAGATATAGAAGCATTGAAATTCATTATAGATTGGTCGAAGGGTAGATCGCTCTGTTGGCTTTTAATTTGCATTGTTTACAGCCGAAAATCTAAATATTGTAATTCAGCGCGCGCGCGCGCGGCGCAGCCAATTATCGAGTATTCAAATGCGTATGTAAATCGAGATATATTCCTGGATTTTATCGAGAGCTATGGAGCTAAAAATAAATAAATTCTCTCTATTTGCGCAATTTATTATATTGCTCGCGAAAGATTGGGAATATCGAGTAAATAAACTAACAAATTTTTCATTTTATTGGAAATCATCCAAAACGAACAATATTCGTCTATATATATATATACAAATGAAATGTACAAACTTTTATTTTAAAATGATGAGTTTTTAAAGAATTTTGTTGTTTTTCTTCAGTTAGTATCAAGCTATTCGAATTGCGCAAGGTTTTTCGCTGCACGAAGTAACAAAGTGCATCGTTGACAGCGCGCAGGTTTTGTTTGCCAATTCACAATGGAACTATAATTATGGCCGCGTGAAAGATGCGCGCGATCATGATTCCCGTGCAGCAAAGATATTGATAGATCGCAGAACGGCTAAGCAGATGGTTTCAATCTATAAATGTCGTTCTCCGATCGCTTATAAAAGGCCTTCGCAATATCAATCACTCTCATTGTCGGACATTTTTCATGGAACGCATATAACGTACACACACTGCACATATTTATATACGTATATACATGCGCAAAAACGACGAGGATATGATATTATAAAGTTTATCGAGTATCGACAGTTATAAATTTATGCGCTTGTGTATATAGCGATAAAATATAAAAACGAATTCTATCGAGGATTGAATTGCTTTTCTCTCTCTCTCTCACACTCTCCTCTTTTTCCATTCAAAATAAAAAAATATTTCTGCAGCCTGTGCGTGTATACATATCGGGCGCGCGCGCGTGCACGCCTAGCTCATTTCGTAATTTCCTTTTTATGACGTATCATTCAATTGATAACGCGAAACTTTCATATCGTCGCGCTTTAAAATGTATTCAAGTAATAAATAAAGCACTGCCCGCCGGCCGCGATAAAAGAAATGAGAAAATTTTATGACCCGTTTATTAAAATTTTGATGCTCGCTTTGATGTAATAAAGTATGTATTAATTTCGAAGTTTAATTTAACTGGAGAATATAAAGCTTTCGATGAAATACTTATCCCCCCGAGGGGGAGAGGGGCTGGGCAGAATTCACACGAATAAACTGAATGCGCTGAATTGTTTTCAATAATCGACGCGAAATAATAATATAATAAACGTTCTTTTCGCTATATAAATCGATTTAATATAAAATTTGAATATAAACAAAGTAAAAAGCGTTACATTTTAGTGTGATAATGGAAATAAAAAAAAGAGGAAATTGTCACGATTAATGAATTTTTTAATTAAAGAAATGCTTTTTATGTATCTCTAAAATCGTCTCCATACTTACGAACTTTACCGTTGTGCTTTAAATTGGGTCAGCCCATTAAGTGTACATACTAAAAGTACTTACAGTTTCTAAGTACAAGCACTTCTACTTAGTATAATTGCTAAATGACTATACATACAAACGATCTTATTTTGTTATTTTCTCTTGTAAGATAAATTTATGTCAGTCGTTCAAACATTCATAAAAATTATTTATGAATTTCGTAATTAATTTTACGTTCGGTTTAATTGAAAATTTTTAATATCCAAGGAAATTAGAAATCCGCAATAAAACGTTGTATATTGAAATAAAAAGCATTTTATGACAATATTTACGTAGGAAATTGAAATAAGTTATTGTATTAGAAAAATTCCACTCGAAAACTTGACATTCTATAACCGCTTACGTTTTAACTTCGAAAATATTTGAAGCCTTCGGACATAAATAAAGCGGTAGATACCGTGATGCGAGTTTTACTTTGTAAAACCTGTTTTAAATCTCACAAAGCTGACGCAAACTAATTGTCACAGTCGTTCCACATTACTTTCGCAGTCTTGCCTATACACATGTCCTCGATAAATTCAGTAAAAAGAAAAAATAATTATTTTATTTTAGATTTTTAGTTTTTAATGAATACAAATGCTTTTTATTGCAAAGAATAAATTTAGATAACGATCTTTAATAATTTAAAAATGTTATATATTGTAATTTATTTCAATAAAAATCAAATGACAGGTTTTCAAACGCTATAATAATCAATACAAAATGACAGTTAACGGTAAGCAATGATTTTAATAATTTATTTCAGTCAAGTGACATACCTGAAATAATACGGAGGAAACCAAGTACACTTTTAGAAAGTTCTGAGCGTCCCCCGAAGAATTTTGTAAAAGACTTTACCGATTGTTCTGCAAGAAACTTTGAGTTATTTTGTTTCCTACAATTACTTTTGTCATATAAAAAATGTATAATTTTTACGTCACCATATCAACCAAAGAATTATAAATACCAGTATTACAAGCAGAATACTGTAGATCTATTATTAGTCAACCAAACATCGTATAGTTTAGACTAAACGTTCCAAAGACAAGTAGGAGGAGGCATATAGTATACAGTTGCTATACGTGGCCGCACGCGGGCGGGATTAGCCTTGGAATGAGATTTGCGGAGAATACGACGATAGGATATGACGATTATGCGCGCGGAATTCTTGCTCTCCCTCTCTTTCTCTCTTGAGGTAGGCTTCCCCTTGAGCTTGAATCGTTGAATGCGCCCGCTGATTAAATGGGTCGGGCGCTCTGATTTCCCTTTCGAGTTCGCGTAGCCTTTGCTTTGCTATTCGCGCGATGATGGTTTTTCGGCTCGATCTGCGTTTAATTATACTAGAAAACCTTTTTACGAACAGAAATTGGGTATAAGAGTAGACAAGTTACGTTATTACGATTGTATGATACTAATAACGCGTTTCTTGGTACTTTGAATTTTCACGTAAATTATGAGAAAAATTAGCATATATTGAGATTCTTTCGTGCGATAATACGTTAGAAATGAGATAATTATCTGTGACAGAATTTCTACATTAATCACTGTTATCTAACATTTTGCATTTGTAAGTGCTTGAAAGCCGTACGTTATTGTGAAAACCCTTTTTATATGCGGGGACATTGGATAATTAGATTGCATAAGTGTATGTAATGTTCCAAATGAAACGTTATATTTCAGCTTTTCAAGAAAATCTTTTTAAATTTACAATTTATAGTTTGACTTGCGAGTTGTGAAACTTATGAGGTAAACATTATTATCAAAGTACAGATAACACCGTTAACAAAATTATTTCAAACATGTGATAAACACACAAGTACTAAAAAATTAAAAGTACAAGATTAAGAGAAAATGAGTACAAGCCTTCGTAAAATCGCGATAAGATATTGATAAATATATTTATACTTAATCTATACTTAAGCTTGGCAATAAAAATATTCTCGTATTTATCTTTCGATTGGAAGATAACCCCACGACAGTACCTGAATTATGCATACAATGGAACCATGTAATCATTCTATACAAAAAACTACGTGGTAATAACACTACATGAACATTAAATAATGATATCATTGTATGACTCCTTTATGCAATATTCTTGTGTCATTGCGGGTAAAAATCGTTTTACGCAATCCCTACACGTTGTTTTGTTTATTGATAACTTCATTATTATGACAGCATAACACACGCAAATGCACAGTGATATTAATTCTCCGACTTTCACTTATAATGTAAAAGATAATTTTTATACAAAGAAAACGTTTGCCGTAATGTTAGTCATTTATTTCATTTGTTGGGCGTTCAACAATACTGAAATTATAGTGTGTTACGTAGTCTAATATATTTTCACTAACGCGCAGCAATTGTAAATCTATCTACAAATTTTAAAAGCACGATATCAAAAGAATGTTTTATAAATCGTTCATTTTTCACATTGAAATATGAGATAAGTCGATTAGCGAGATTAAAAAATTTCAATTTATTAAAAATAAAAATCGTCAAATATAAATGAAAATTATTGTTAAAATTAAATTGTACATGCCCACTTCAAACGTATTTCACATTTCGTTGAATACATTTTTTATCATTTTATAAATGAAAGAATCGTATTTAATAACTTCAATATTTTTCACAAAATATTAATTTAAAATGATTGATCAATGTATTTTAAATATGTTTCATTCGAGTAAAACTCGTTTTTTTTTTACAATAAAGTATTATTATAAAACTCATTTTGACTAATTGATTAAAATCAAATTACAATGCTTTTCCAGCACGGAAACGTAATTCAATATTCTATACAATATTTCATATTATATTTCAGTAGAAATTTCATTATTGATATTGCAGAACAAATTTATCGTATTTCACATTAATATTACGATAACAACAATTATACCTTGTTTCTTCTCGAATGTTCGATAAAATTTTTGTGAAACTTCACCTTGTTGACGGGCATGCTTCATGCTACAAAAGCAAACATTATCAAAACATAAAACTTTTTTACGATTGTACTCTTGAAATTCACAGGGACTTGTTAATGTGTTCATTGCACGTGGATTGTTTAAAACTGTAAACCACATTCAAGGTTCTTCAAAAGTTAATTTAAAAGCAAACATTAGCATTATACGTCGAGTTGGCAAACTTTAACAACCCTTTTAAACGCGGTTTTTTTACTTTCGAAAATTTTCAAAAATCCAGCGTCGTACACATGAGTAACTATCAAATTACATTACGCGCACATCGCAACTTTTTCACGTATCCCTACAGCTGACCGACTTCATCCCTTTTTTTTCCCTCACAAATTCATAGTTCTGCCAATCTTCACAAATTTTTACTCACCGTCAACGTCATAAAACTTTTTAGAGCCGCATAAATCCTGCAGGCCGCGTCCTCCCTCCCCCAGCGCCGACCTAAAACGCTCGAATCATAATTTTATCGTTCCTTTAATTGAACCTTGTGCCGAAATTTATTTAACTTTGATAACTGCGCGTATTAGTTCGGAAAATACAAAGTCGTAAATTGTCGTTTTTGAACTTTTATATATTTTCGAAATTTACGACCGCTGCGAGTAAAGACTCGCCCTCCTCCCCCCCAGAGGTCACTGCCCTCCTTTCCATTCTTCTTCCCGTTGCGAGAAAATACGCGCGTTCGCGGATTTCAATTTCGACCCTCCCGTCATCATCGATCGGCGAGAGACGGCGTTTTGGAATTACGCCGCTATATGTATCTATCCACGCTCGCGCGTGCTCGAAATTCCCCGGGTGTTGGTTATGCCGAGCGCAGGGCAGAGGATTGCGAATTATTCAACCTTGGCGCGAGCTTATTTGCTTTTCAAGGCTTTAACGAAACAAGAAAATCTATTTGCCTTCGCGTTCCCTCTCCTCTCGTCGAGTGATTACGGAATACACACAGGCGCAAAATACACGGATTTGTTTTGCGCGCGCGCGCGCTCACGGCTGAGTCAACGAACGCGCTGATTGATTTTTATGGTGGCAAAAAGGAGAAAGAGAGAAAATAGCCCCTCTTCGACGTAGCAGTCTCGCAGGTTGTACACGAGGCCACGCGCTGTAGGGTAAAGCGTAATTACCTTCCTAGTTATGTTTACATTGTAAATATATAAGCTGGGGTGGTTGAGTGTGCCTGACTTGGGAACAATTTTTAATCATATTTTTGCTCGAAATTTCTCACATTTTGAAAGCTGTAGGATATATAGCGAAGGTTTTTGTTACCTGCTCGAAAGTGAAAAAACTGTCTTTTCACATATTTGACTTTCTCGAAGTGAAAGCCGAGGTGACGAAAAAAATATTTTCGGTCGTCGTTCTTTTAATTTATCTCTCGATAAGATTATTAAATTTACATTCAAGCGCGCGTATAATATACTTAAAGCATGCTTCTTCAATAATAGTAGAACATCATAATTTAAGACAGACAATAAAAGATACTGGTATATCACCTAAATGGAGGTTATTCGCTAAGATTATACGTATAATATCCTATATTCCACTAGATTTAAAAATTTTTTTGCGAAAGCGTAGAAATATAACCTGCCATTTTTCAACATGACAGAGTACCGTAAGGTGCGCTTAAATACAATGAATTTGCAAAAATTGTATCCGCAAACTTGCACCACTATAATTTTATAATCATTTAACTCTATAGAATTCAGCTCGTACTCGTCACGCTCGCTGAAATGTGCTCCACAACTGCTGCTAATTAATCACAATATGTGATGATTCATCGATCCGTTTACGTTCGCCCCATACACATTCCCAGATTTGGCTTCATTAACCAACCGATTGTTTGACAACTTCTATCGATGTCATCTACATTTCTAAACGACTCTGATTGCAGCCTCAACAATATATATATAAATGCAATTCATGATGTTTTTTTCTCTCTCGTGTATTGTAATCGCGAAATTAAGAATCACTTTAATGGAACAATATACGTTTTTCAATCACCTTTGATAAAAGTGCAAATATTACCACACGAAAAAAAACCGCGGCTACGAATTCATTGGTACCATTAGCTTCCTCAAACTTGATGTTTTACTTCATTGATGTGTTGTGATCTAATGATCCATTGATTTGATGATTCTCTCGTGTCAATGTTTATTTCTTGAAGCAATAGTTTACAACTGCGCACACACACATGCAGAAAGACACTCGGCAAAACCAATATTTGCGAGGAACAGCTCGCGGAAACAAATTTTTCCATTCCAATAAATTCTTTCGTTAGCATTGTTCGCGAGTGCATGCGTACGCGCTCTCGGCCCAAAGAGACACTTTACACTTCCAGGCTAAAAAAGCAGACGTGACTTCTCTTCCCCCCGAGGAGGTAAGGAGGAGGAATTGGCCTCGAAACACGTATATATACGTCCGGAGGTGTATATGTATGCGCGTGTGTACTTTTCGGGGCCCCGTTATCTTCGTCTTCAATGTGGGCAAATATACCCATATAACTCAGGGGACGAGGAGGCGCGAGTCGTTGGGAGGCGATAAGGGGCCCTGTTTAGCGTAGTAGTAATTCATCGTCCGGTTTAATGAGACCGTATTAGAATAAATAGCGAGGTCGTTGTCGCCTCGAGCAGCCCTCTCGTGTTCTGCACACTTATTGGACTGAGTGCTGTCCGCTGTGGTTATATTATATATCTCTTCTCTCGGTCGTTGAGTTCCTAGAAAGACTCTGCAAAAAGTGAGGAAAGCAAACAAGCGCAGTTTTTAGTTAAAAACTGCGAATTTCATTATTCATCGCATGAAATGTTGTTGAAGTGAAATTTTTAGCATTACGTTGTATTTGAGAAACTTTTAGATTCATTTTGCTGTCGGCTTCGTTCTGAGAAGTAACTTTTGCTTGATTAGAATTAACTTCGAATTCCTAATTGAAGAGCAAGTTTCGTGAAAGTAAATTGTATAGGCTAGCTTGTATTGTTGTTACATTATCTTCTTATTTTCACGAATTATAACTTCCGGTACATGTACATGTACCGCTATACTTCGTTGAAATTTCACGCAAGCACGATAATGTCTTTCTATTTGAATGCAAATTTAGTTCTTTAACTAAAGGACATTAGTTACTCGATATCTGAAAAGAGTTGCCCTATTTATTTATCCGGCGTGAAAATAAATTATTTGTTTGAAACTTGTTATTTAAAAAAAAGTACGAGCTAATTAAATGGTTTGAAATGAGAAAAAGGTCGTAACTTTTTTCATTTGTCGAGAAAATGAGTTTTGCGTGATTTCTGTCATTACAATAAACCACTGCATTAAGCTGATTCCAATGTTTTTTTTCCTTTTCATTCTCTACATAACGTGATATTTTATGTTGTTATCGCTTTTTGTCATCGCAATGAATTTTCAAACAATTCCCCATATGTATAATGAAGCTACGTGACGCTATGGAATTACAATTTAGTCCTAATGACTCAAGTGATCGTTATCGCGAACAATCAATCATTTTTATAATGCTAAAGTTAAATATTTGCTAGCTCTTTGTGATAATTATAATAATTGAAAAAAAGAGAAATAAAGCGACCCCCTCAAATGGAATGATTTATTCACGACATGAAGCAAAAGTAGATTACATCATCATCGTTATTATTTTTAATGCCGTTTTAAATTTCAAAGATAATGAAAATTGTTTTTTAATGAATTCAAATTATTGATCAAAGTATAATGTGTGCTTTTGTAATTATTTAAAAAAGTCCGAAGTAGATATCAAATATCCTGGAAATTCTAATCTATTGACGTTGACTCGAATGTAAATGTTTAACTTTTTCACTTCCATAATGTTCAAAGCCCACATTTGCTTCATTACCATATCTTTCATTATGAAACTATTATAACGAAGAATAATAGCTTTTTAAAAACCATTTGTACATTTTGCAACGTACAAAAGCCGTTAATCATGTTTTTTTACATATGCACTGTCAATGAAACATTTCGCGTTGTAAGTTTATTTTACTATATTCGAGATCATCTGCGAGCATTGTAACCTCCACAATAAAAAAAACTAATTACACAGTCTAAAAATATCTTTACAACGATTATCACACCTGACAATCATTTCCTACGCTCGCGAGCAGCGAAATCCGTTCATCACGTCAAACAAGAAGTGCGCGAAATCGGACACAATAATTTCACACGGCTAATTAAACACATCCTCTCTCTCTATCCCTCTCAGTCCTCACTCCAGCACACAGATATGGAGATTCGTTGAGCATCACATTTTCCATTCGTACGAGAAGATTCGCCTATTAATTATTTCGATTTGTGCAGGGCTTTCGTCTCTTCCCCGTCCCCCTTTCCCCTCCAACACGCGCGATCGATTGCACATATAGGATCCCGGGAGAATCGCGAGCGCGAGAATCGACCGTCGTCATTCAATCAGTTGTTCAAACAGCCAAGAGAAAGAGAAAGAGGAGAGGGGAGGAGAGAGAGAAAGGGGGGATACGTGATTACGTGGCACGCGAGTAAAGGAAACTTGTGCGCGAGCGGGGAGATCCGAAAATAGCCTGCAAACAGGAGCCAAAAGAGCGCGAGATTTTCTCGAATGAGGCCTGCCAGGTTTAAGTTTCTATGAAATAGTTAATGAGCTGTATGAGTGTACTCGGACTTTTCATGTTCGAAATATCTGAGTTTCCAACTATTAAGTAATTCGACGGTCACTTGACAGATTGAAAATATTAGGATTTTTCTCTCGGAAAAAGTTAAGTACACTCATGAATTCAGCAAGTAATTTTAAATTGGATAGTTGAACGTATCTGTAACTGTCTGGGTTATGTATTATAATAATTGCGAAATGTCTGTAGTCCGTGATATTTCAAGTGAAAACATAATTATAAGTTTCAGCAACGTGACCTTATTTATTAAACTTTTAACAAAGAAGGAGATTTTATAATGCCAGATATTAATCTTGAAAATTATTATTTTTCAAATAGCAAGAGGTAAAACCATAAATTCAATAATATCCGCTACATAAATCGCAGTAATTTGAAAATGGTATTACCGGGAAAAACTTTAATATTACAGAAAGAACTTTTCCTTCTAATTTGGAACAGTATATATATAGACGCTAGAATATATGAAATTCCTTAGAGTTTGAAACTTAACTAAAACTTGGGTATATACGCAGCTACGGAATATTGAAATTCCACATTTAGTTTTACGGCAAATTAGATTTGAATTGATTTCGAAATGAAATGCCGTTCGTATAATAAAAAGAAAATGGAAAAGTTGGCGACGTTTTCGCGATATTGATATGACCTACTAAACATTGAAATAACCCTTTCTAGTAAATTAATAGCTTTGAATACGTGGGCAATAATGTAGGTCATTTTATAAATCAAACTAAGCATTCAATATTGTATTTACGAGTTCAGGCCATTACTGTCTCTTGTATAGAGAGTAAATTGACTCGTGTTAAGACAGGCCGATTTGGAACAGAGCCAGAATTATGTAATTTAGCCTATATTATACTTCGAAATAATTGCATACGATATTATATATCTGCGCAAATTATCTAAAATCTATTTTAGAGGATTTGAAAACGAATATCGCTTTCCACGGCAATTTTATTGCCCCTAATTATACATTTCGTTGCGTAACGAGGAGATTGATAAAAAAAAACAACTCGTTCGTTAAAAGTCTTTTTTCGTATCTAATAATTTATTGCTTTGATATTGCTTTTTTGCTTTTTTACTTCCTATACTTGTGTATGTCATTTTTTGCATGATACCAGCCGTTCTTGAATAACGGTTTTTATATTACATTAATGTTGGGAATAATTATTTTAATTACTTCCTGTAATACATAAACCATCGTCAGGTACAAATTATGATGATTCATGCCGCTGAAGTACAATTTATTATTTGCTTTATCGTACCATCTATTAAAGTAATTTCAATCAATGATTTCATCATTTCTTATCAGTACATTGCTCACTTTACTTTCAACGTTATATAAAAATTGGTTTTTCCCTAGACAGTCTATTTCATTAATCATAGTGATTTACGTGTTTTTCATCAGTAATAAAATGGCTCCCCCCAAAAATTCGTATTCCATTTATTAAAATGTCTCTTACCGAAATATATTACATTCTCATCCCAAATTCCGAGGAACTGAATTCAATAACAAGTTTCCGAAATGCCTTTTTCGTAAACAGCTTATTCAAACATCACGTCGACTTCTGACCCCATTCTCCCATCTTTTGTTTTCCAAGGAAACTTGGAACGTAAAATGAAATAAAATTCACTTGAAACATTCATTTTCAAGATTCCTGCATATATTAAAATGAAAATGGAACACTTCAACGGTATGTTCTCGATCTATCGCGCAATTCTAGAATCCATATTAAATATTGATTTACTCGGGTAACGTTGTGTACTATAATATACGGAAGGCAATATAAGCGAATAATAAAAAGATATTGAATGTCATTGTTATTGAAAAGTGGCAAACGTAATGTTGAAGTTATCTCGTTATTAAAAATTTTAACTTGCAACATAATCATGACCGTGTTCATTGTGAATCGATAAACACATATAGGAAACTTTCGGCTTGTGTAATAATTCTCCTAAGCACTGCCACGTAATACAAAAGCACGAAGCGCGTTTTAATACACACACGGAGATGGCGAGGTCAGTGGCTGACCGGAGGCCCCCCCGACCTTGACATTTGCGCACGTCCTTGCACGGCATTTAAAGCACGCGCAGGTATGTAAAACGAGAGACGTAACTCCCGTACACGTGTATATTGTATACGTATGCTGCATGCTCACCGTGCACACTCCAACGTTGGAAAAATCGAGCGCCGTTTTTTTTCGCTGCAATCTTACTATATAATTGCGAGTGCGCTAATCATGCGTCCCGTTGAAGATTTACATTCTGTAATACAAATATGTGATAATTCCACTTATTTTACAAGTGAACACTTTTGTCACTTAGTAATAAGTTAAATTTTCACTTGTTCTATAAGTAGAAAAAGTTCTTCTTGTCTTACTATTAGAGACTGTTTACAAAATACCTTGTTTGGAGTCCAAAGAAATGAATCACAATTATTTGAATATTAATGAGAGACAAATACAGGCATAGTAGAAAGCATAGATCACACGACTTAAGGTTCTATTGGCTGTAAATCCGTATGAAAAGTTAGTACATCACTAAAATATTAATAATTTACTATGATCGTTTTGTTTGTTAGTTTTTAACTTGATAGTTGAATCAAAGCACACCATACGTACAACTATCCCTCAGAAAATATTTAATAAATTATTTATTACTTAATTAAATTTTGAATTGAACAAATCTAAAATACCGACTTGATTTTATACTTTGTAAAGCATCTCTAATACAATTGGTGCGAAATCGCTAAGTTGAGAATGGTTGAACTTCGCAGTCAATTGCGAATTTGAAATATTCGAAGAAAGGCTTGATTGAGCAGAAGTGCAAACCACAGCCAAGCAACAATTAAGAGAATGGTCAACCAAGATTCGGGTAGCTCCTTCGATCAAAAACTCAAGTGACGCGCGTACAGCGTCAATTGTTCTTTCATTATTTCCCTGACGGGAAATTGACTGAAGGAGAATGAAGACAAAATGTAAAAAGAACGTTTTGACTATTTTTCCTCGTGTATGGTTAATTCGGCCAGTTCAACAATCTCAGCGAAATTTGGATGGATAGGAACTAAATTTTTACCCCGTGCTCGTTGAATTATAAGTACCGAATCCTTCTATTTTCAGAAAGATTCGTCCAAAATC